>JAKVQU010000040.1:0-89380 GCA_030462985.1 Schwanniomyces sp. yHRVM31
TCATCGTATATTCATTCTTATTATTCATAACTTTATCTCTCATTAGGCATCTTAATCACATGTCATAGCACATTCTATGTCATGTGCTTAATACAATCTTGATCTCTAACAAACATAACTTCAGGTTGTATAGTGTAGTGGTTATCACTTTCGGTTTTGATCCGGACAACCCCGGTTCGAATCCGGGTACGACCTTCTTTTTACCTTTAACCTCGCATGTATTCTCTTGTTAAGTCTTTGAACAGCATATGATAAAAGTTAAATCTAATGATAATCAGAAATGGGCCAAAATGAAAGAGGACAATACAGAAGATTTACAATCCCTTACACTTGAAGGAGCTTCGAATAGAAGTCAACAATTAGAAGAAGTTAGTTACGAAGATATTGATATCACAAATTATCCAGCTTCACATAATATTGAAGAGGAGAATGAACCTATTTCAAAGGTTGATATACGAAATATTAAATATAAATCAAGTACTGAACATTTAAACTGTCCCATATGCCAGCAGCCATTTATACAACCATTAACTACTATTTGTAGCCATTCATTTTGCAAAGAATGCATTTTTGAATATTTCAAAATGACAGAAGAAGAAAACGAATCTTCATGTACTTGCCCTTTAGATAGAACTCCACTAAATCCAAAAAATATTAATGATGTTTTCCCAACTCCCTTAATAATATCCAATTTAATCGATGACCTTCAAGTTTATTGCTTAAACCATGAACGGGGATGTCCTTGGGTTGGAAATAGATGGGAGGTGGAACACCATGTACTCGCTGATTGCCCTCATACTGGAGTTGTTTGTAATGGAACTAGAGAAGATTTTGAAGGAAATATTATCAAATGTAATTTATTTGTGGAGAGAAGATTTACTGGCGACGGCGATGAATGTGTGCATAAACAATATGAATGTAAGAAATGTTCTACTTTAATTTCTAAAGTTTCAGAGAATTACCATTTATCTAATGTATGTGACCTCAACTATCAGAATTGTGAAATATGTTCAAATGATATGATTCCCCTTAAAAATTTAGAGAAACATAAAATAAATTGTCAAAAGGTTGGACATCAGGTATGTCCTGCTAGGAAAATTGGCTGTACATGGGTTGGGACTAATGAAGCTTCCCTAGATAATCATCTTTCTTTGTGTCCTTTGTATTGCTTTTTACCACATCACGATAGATTGAATGATAAGGTTATTGAGCTTACAGAAGAGAATAAATTATTACAACGTCTGATAAATAAAATATTGGATATGGCAGTTCAAGGAAAAATTACCAATTTAGGATTCAGTGATTTTGTTGAAGAGATTGATAAATTTGGTTCAATTGAAGATCAAAACAGATTATTATACATGAATTTCGAACTAGAAAGGTTAAAGTTTGACGTGGATGAAAAAATTATTCCTTATATTCAAAAATGCCATTACAACGAAAGAGAGGCGATGATTAATAGTCTTGTCAATGACAATATGATGATGAAAGAAGACTTGAATCACCAGCGAATTTTAATGAATAGTATAAGAAAACAGTTACAATTTTTATTATATGCTAGAAATAATTCACGGATTCCGATCCTTGAAGAACCTTCAGGTGATATTTTTGATAGTCCAAGCAGAAGTAGTTCTGAAGAGAGATTAAATTTGAAATTGTAAATGCTATATGTGTATAAATGAAAAATAGCACATTTAAATATCCTACTCTTTTATGTACTTCTTATTTTCTTTAAAAACTAAATATTAAACTACCACAATTTAGGAATATCACTCCAATCATTGTTTTTTCTTCTATTCCAATAACTTTTCTCTCCCTCAATCATGACCCATTCTTTCGTGTCTGATTCACCATCCACTTCTTTGAAGAAAAATGGCTTATAGGTTTCACCCGAATGTTCTAATGCATTTCTTCTTTCTCTCTGTTTCTGCTCCAACGAATTCTTTAATTTTTCAGCTTCGTCGATATCACCTTTTATGTAATATTGCATATCGGGTCTCAACCTGGAATCATTTGGAGGAAGTTTATCCTTCTCCAAGTCGGTAATTTTATTTAAAGTTCCTGCAAATTCTGTAAAGCCGAACTTTTTTGAAGGATTTGGAAGTAATTCTCCTGCCTTCCATATCAATTTCTCAGTTGTCTTCGTCTTCAATGTCATTGATTCGGTCCATTTACCAGTAACAGAGTATTTAAGTAATTCCTTTTGAGGAGAGTACGCACTGATTGTTACATCTTCTGATCTTCCACTGAACATACCACCCTTGGCGAAGTCAACAACAGCTTTGTATCCATTATCAGATCTAACCGTCATTGAGGTTGTAGGCTCGGAATATTTTTCACCAGCTATCATGTTTTTAAGTAACGTTGTTGGGTGTTGCCATGAAAAAACCTCACCCGTTGACTTATCCGTTAATCTTGCAGTACCTTTAGTAACTATTTCTGCATTTTTCCCCCAAATTTTTTGATTTGGAGAAGGACTAAATGTAAAAATCCAATCTTTACTCTCAGCATGTATAGCATAGACCGCAGGTCTATGGCATATCTTTTCACTTAGAAGTCTCATACCAAAATCCTCCCTGACTAATTCAAATGTCTCTCCCAATAAAGGTGTAAAAGGTTTTCTACAATTCCTTAACTTAAATCTCATACCAGATAAGTACGTGGTGGCAAACGTTGCAATTCTTAATATCTTTTCCTCCTGAGAGTTAGATATATCTGAAGACAAAGCATTGTTTATCAAATCACAGTATTCAAACATTTCGGAATATTTCTGAAGAATTGTAAGAGGCTCATTCATATCAACTGGCATGGCGATCGTTGAGAGATCTTTGCCGATATTCTTACGAATAAAACCTAACAAACTTGGAGGTGGATGATCAAAGGCTGGTATATCAGATTCCCTTTTGACAGAATCATGAGGTAAGGGATATAAGTCGTCATGAGGTACTAAATTTCCCAATTTTTCATTCGTTCCTTCTATAACACTTGCTGAAGAATTAGAAGAAACTTCAGATGCATCATCAGCATCATCAACTGTGTCCATTCCATTTGAACTGGTTTCTTCAAGGCTCTCATCTGAGGGAAATGCTCTTCCATCCAACAGACTCTCTCTCATGTCTTTATTCTTATCGAGAATGACAACCTCAGAATACATTGCATCTATATATTCTTTAGCATCATAAAATTCATTATTAGCAGACAACATAGATAATACATCTGGTACGTTTGATTGACGGCTAATACTTTTACTTGAACCCATAAGTTTCTTCAAATCAGAGGATAAGTGACTAATTTGCTCACTTATAGATTCCCTTGAATCGGTCATGCAAGATGATTGGAGAATTTCTAGCTTCTGTAAGACACTTTCAAAGTCAGTAGATGTCAAATTGTTCTCACCCTTACTTATTTCTAAGGATTCGTCAGGAATAGAGAAATGATACCTTTTAACGTCATTAAAAGCCTCCACCCAAGCTTTAAAATTCTGGTCATTTAAGCATTTAAGATCCCATACTTCCATACCTGAGTCTATTATGATTTCTCTATTCTTTGAGTTTGCACTTATAACAGAATGCTTAATCGGCATTTGGCCCCTAAGTTTATTATCGTTAACTCTAAAATAAGATAATGTACCATACTTAAAATTAAGAACAAAGAATCTTTTGGTAAAGCCCTGTAATTTCTTTTTTCTTCTCTTAAGTAGTACACTTTGTAAAAGTTCACCATTTTTTGGTCTCATAAGATCATCTTTTCCCTTATTTTTTGTCAACTTTTCAGAATTGATATCTTTATTTTGGTTGTCACTGGATGACGTTATTAAATTTGAAAAATTTCTTATATGCGAAATTGCTCTCCTATCGAAAGAAGGTTTATTCAGTTCAGATAATATAATTTTTGTACTAAATAGAACCTTTTTTGCAATAGTTTTAGAAAATGAATTATCGAAAATGAAAGCAAACATCCCCCCTTTTGTTACAGTAAATTTTCCGTGGACTAATTCGTTCGGAATTAATTTACTGTAGTCCTTGAGTAAATTCAAATCTTTATGTATGTTCTCTAATAATAATGAACGAGATTTGGTTTTGTAAATATTTTTGGAATTGGTAACCTGATTAACCAGTAATATGGAATTTGATCTCAATCTTGTACTTCCATTTTTTGAATTCTGGGAATTCTGGGTGCCAGAGGAACTTTCATCATCAATAAAGGAAGCAGATGGTGGTTTAAACTGGCTTTCGTCATTTTCACTATCTATAGCAGTATTTTCTTCATCTTTCTTATATATCGTAAGACTAATAGACTTTTTAAGTGGCTTCACTTGCCAGTCAATTACAGAATTATCAGGTGCATTAACCCATTTAACTAAAAAATCCTTGGAACGGATTTCCAAAGTTTCCATGTCGGCTCAGTTGATACTATCGAATAATATTGAACAAATAGGGCTAAAATAGCTTCCAAGCTAATCTCTAAATAGTATGCTATTAATGCTATAAATATACTAAATAGAATAATTTAAGACTTGGAATTTATCTAAACTAAAAAATAACCCAAAACATATCATATTTATATACAGTATTAATTTTACTTCCAGAAAGTAACCATGGGATAATTATAAACGACTATGACAAGAGCTTTCTGTAATCTCTGTATATAAACAAGTTTAACTTCTTCTATTTCTTAATCAAGTAATTATCTTTCTTATTGGTTAATATTCACATGGTCTGGCACCGAATACCCCTCCTTATGGGGCTCGAACGTGGAGAACCGAAGCAATCATCTGAAATTTGGTGTCTTATGAAACGTTTACTAAAACGTAACATATGAAATTAATATGAAATGTGAGTGATAGTAGTATGTGGAATATCATCGGGTTAAAGTAATTTAAATCGTAGTATTCTTTATTGAGAGGTCTTCTCTCGAAATTCTTGGAAGTGATTAAGTCTTATTCCAAAATGCTAACTTTGGATAGATATAGTTAGCATATACAATTTTCCTCTATTTTTTTCATGAAGTAAAGTAATTGAATCATATATTATATCTCTCGTAAAAATTCTTAAAATTGATAAAAGGGTGCTACATTATACACTTTTACTAGCTGTCTAAAAATAAAAGAGAAGTTTATGATTTTTTTACCAAATATTGGGAAAATGGAAAATCCATATTTTTTTATTATACTTATTTTATTATTATTTTTGTGAAAAATTCAAAGAATAACGAAGAATTATTAACATAGATATATATTTTATTAATGCTTCAAAAGATATAATAGACTTTATACTTCACAATACTTTGATATATTAAAATCATTTTACTTTTGATTTCGCATTAACTATCAATTTGCGAGATAGTGGATTCAAACTCAAATTATTAAAGCAAAATTAAGATATTAAAATGGCCAAACGAAGCAGATCGCTGATGGAAGAAGAAGAGGTGGATCTTAATGACGACTTCCCAGCTGATACAGGTAATGATCTAGGTGGTGAAAATGATAGTGATTATGCCGTTGAAAATGAAAATGTGATGGGCACATCAAGAAAAATGTCTGAAGACCTAAAACTTGCGGTAAAGAACATTATAAGAATGGCTATGTCTCGAAACTTAAAAGGTCAGGTTATTAAAAGGGAGCATATGACTCAATGTGCGGGAAGCAAAGTCAAATTTGATACTCTTTTGAAAGAGGTAAATGATGTTCTAGAGAAGGTATACGGGCTTAGTATACAACAAATGCCTAATATTGGCAAAAATACAGACAGAAATAATGGTATTCATACACAAAATAAGGCAAAACTAACGTACTGTATTGTTAGTTGCCTTTCCAAATCATCAAAGCAAGTATTAAACGAACTATGGAGCACCCATATAGATAACTGGCCCTTGTCCAGAAAGCTACATGAAAATCAGTATTTTCTATTTAAGAATATAAATAATGAACCGATGAAGAATATTGATCTATTAAAATCAGGAATTTTGCTATTGATCTTATCAGTTTTAGTAATATCAGAGAATCATTTATTAGAACAGGAGCTAGTTAAAATACTTAAAAGATACGGTTTATCAGAGAATCTTAATATTCGAAATAGCAATTTGAATCTAAATTTATACGATCTCTTATCTGAATTTCGAAAAAAAGATTACCTTGAACGAGAAATAGTAAAGGGTTCCACCGAATCGGAAAACCATACTGAGTATTACTTAGGGAAACGAGCCTTGACTGAGTTTCCCCCAGAGTCGATGTTTGAGTATTTAAAAACTCTATACCTGGATTCATTTGATGAAGAGACCGCAAAAAAATTTATTGTAACTATTGAGCGAGCATATGGGGTTAACTTAAGTATATATGAGCTATACAATCAGCCTGAATGTGGTACTAATAATTCAGATAGATTCTCTACTCCGGATGATAACCCTTCTCAAATAAACTCTGCTTCAGAGACTTCGCTTGGACTGTCGCAACCTGATTAAGGTGGTGTTATTAGTGCTTAATCACAATATAATTTTAAGAAAAATCACGCTGTAAATTAACATGAAAATCACATTACTATTGTATCCCCACTTCCTTGACTATTGTAGCTGATCATCTTGTCATGTGAAGGTGAACTCTCACTATCTTATTGCCATTATACAGGAATTACGAACGATACCCGAAAGTGGAAATCAAATCCATTGTTAGGATTTGATTTATCTATTCTTCATTTCCATCAAGTTAGTGAAGTAAACTAATTTAACTCAATAATTAAAAGGATGGCATTTGATACATTAGATATTACAGTATTAGTGGCAATAGCTGTTGCTATTGTTGCGTATTTTGGTAAGGACATTATTTGGCCTGATACCTCTAATCAAGGTGGATTTATCACCAATACTGGAGATAGTGACGACCGAAATATTGTCCAAATGTTGAAAAAGAACGATAAGAACACTATTGTCTTTTATGGGTCTCAGACAGGTACTGCTGAGGATTACTCCTCTAAGTTGTCCAAGGAATTAAGAGCTCGTTTCGGATTGAAAACCGTTGTTGTTGATTTTGCTGATTACGATTATGACAATTTTCATGAACTACCAGAAGATACATTGTGTTTTTTCTTAGTCGCTACATATGGGGAAGGTGAGCCAACTGATAATGCGGTCGAGTTTTACAACTATTTGGATGAAACTACTGAGAGTTTATCTTTTAAATTTTCCGTGTTTGGCTTAGGTAATTCCACCTACGAATTTTACAATGAAATGGGTAAGAAGGCGAATGAAAAGTTAGAAAGCTTGGGAGCTGAAAGAGTTGCTCCTTATGGTGCCGGTGATGATGGTGTTGGTACCATGGATGAAGATTACATTACTTGGAAGGAAGAAGTTTTTGACTCATTAAAAAATAATTTGTCTTTGGATGAACATGAACTAAAATACGAACCAGGTTTAAAGGTAATCGAAGATACTGGATTAAGCAAAGATGATAAATCAGTATCTTTGGGTGAACCAGATAAGACTTACTTATCGAACACTACCGATTTAAACAAGGGTCCTTTTGGTCATAACCACCCTTATTTGTCTTCAATTTCTTTCTCTAAGGAATTATTTAATTCTAAAGAAAGATCTTGTGTACATGCTGAATTCGATATCTCTGAAAGCAATTTAAGATACTCTACCGGTGATCATTTAGCCATTTGGCCATCTAACGCGAATGAGAATGTAGATAAATTCTTGAAAGCGTTTGACTTAACTTCCAAAGCAGATAAAGTTTTTGAATTAAAAGCATTGGATACGACTATTTCAATTCCATTTCCCACACCTATTACTTTTGAAGCGGCCATTAAGCACCATTTAGAAATCACGGGTAGTATTTCCAGACAATTTTTAGTCTCAATTGCTGGTTTTGCCCCCAATGAAAGCAGTAAGAAGGAGATTACAAGATTGGCCAATAATAAGGTGGAATTCGCCAGTGAAGTCCACGAAAAGAAGTACAATATTGCTGATGCATTATTAAAGATTTCAGATGGAATTCCTTGGAAGGACGTACCATTTGAATTCTTAATTGAAAACATACCACATTTGCAACCTCGTTATTATTCTATTTCATCATCATCAATGTCAGAAAAGAAGAGCATTCACGTTACTGCGGTTGTCGAAGCCGAAGAAATCGAGGGTCAATTAGTTACAGGAGTTGTAACCAATTTGTTAAAGCATATTGAAATAGTTAAAAACAAGTCAAAGTCTAAACCAGTTGTAACTTACGACTTAAAGGGTCCACATGGAAAATTCCTGGAGTTTAAATTACCAATCCATGTTAGAAGATCCACTTTTAAATTGCCAAGTAATCCAGGTGTGCCTGTTATTCTTATTGGTCCTGGTACAGGTGTTGCGCCGTTTAGAGGCTTCGTGAGAGAAAGAATAGTTCAACATCGCAATGGTAACAGTATTGGTAAGACCATGTTGTTCTACGGTTGTAGAACTGAAGATGAAGACTTTTTGTATAAGGATGAATGGCAAGAATATTCTAAGGAACTTGGGTCTTCTTTTGAAATTCATACGGCTCTCTCAAGACAAACAAGCAAAAAGATTTACGTTCAACATAAATTATTAGAAAATGCATCAGCTATTGCCAAGTTAATCGACGAAGGTGCTTACATTTATGTTTGTGGTGATGCTTCTAGAATGGCAAGAGATGTTCAGAATACTCTTCTGAAAATTATTGCTAATGATAGAGGAATCTCCGAAGAAAAAGGTGGTGAATTAATTAGATCATTTAAAGTTCAAAACAGATATCAAGAAGATGTATGGTAATCCCAACATATTATATAGAAAATTCTTATTTTAATTAGTAGAATAATAAATTAATTGCAGTTATATATACAAAAATACATTTTAACTTCTACGGAAACGGGTTGAGCCCAATTAAACTCCTTCAGAAGTCTCTTTTTGCCCCTCACTGCGAACACAAAGTCTCCAATTTGGATTAAAGGAGTTATAAATAGGTTGAAGCTGCTGCTCAATGCTTAGCCAGTATTTATATTTCATTCTGGACTTTAAATCTAAGTCATAAATATTGCAAGTTAATAAAAATTTGCCATACCCATCAATTGTAATAATGTTGTTGATGTTATTATGGGAGGTATGAATATTATTCAGAATATCATATTTTTCCCATTTAATAAACAATCCAACATCTCTAAGAGTCATAACTAGAGAAAGATTTTGCAGAACATCATTCTCCGAAGTGAGGTTTTTAATTAGATCATTTTGATTATTTATTCTTTGATATTGTTTTAATTTCTGAAAAACATTATTGGAATCCATCAAGTAACATCTGAAAAGTTTTTTTAAAGGTATTTTATTTAATTCTATCTTTTTTAATAAATTAGTTTGTATAGGAAAAAACAAGTCGTCTATTCCTTGATCAATAGTTTCATCAAATAGTAAATCTAAAGGGCAATAGTGTCTTTTATTACCCCTCAATTGATTTAACAGGCATGTACGACAATACAATGTTTTGGTATTATCATATAGCCATTTGGGCTTTATTTCAAAAATCACTGAATCTATTCGTTCAGATTCGTTGCAATCAATACTAGTATACAAGTTGCAATTCTTAGATAGAGCCTGCCTATTATAATTACCGCTTAATATATTAGGTATTAATAGTCCATATCTTTCCTTAAGCATTAGATCATTGCCACGATTATCCAATTGATTTACGAAATCGGTCGTCAACACCACTAACTGGATATCAATAATATGCTTAGGAAAAAGGTGTTTGCATTTTAATTCAATGAAGTCATACAATTCACAGGTGGATATATATTGATCCTCTTCCTTTAAGAGTCTCACTCTAAGCAATTTATGTCGTAAGTAGTCATTATTTCCTGTGTATTTGAATAAAATATTAGCACTACCTTTGGCAAAGTACACCCAATCTGATGGTGCAGTGATCTTGGAAATTTCCATAATATAGTAATTATGTTGAATTCACTGATCTTTCGACCTTCTTTTTCAAAATAGATTAATAGCTATAAATCTGTAACTTTTGAATTTGAGAGATTTAAAGAATGCATAAATTTGTCTAAACGAGAAAAAATCAGGTACATAATTATTTTTGATCTACTTACAAAAATACCAATTTATTTAAGCCTGTGCTTTCTAAATATATATTTAATTTCCTCTTTGGAAAATATCTGTGAGTTGGATAGCATGTTGTTATTATTAAGTAATAGCTTGGCGGGTCCCTTTACCTTTAAAAAAATAGGTTTGCGATTAAGCATATTATTATACATGCTTAATAAGATGTAGTGAGTAAAAGAGTATATTCTATTCTTTATTTGTAGGTAAGTCCTATTTGACTGAAGTGAACTAGTGCTTATTTGAAATGATTGAGTAGCAGATTTGAGTGCATCATTCTTGATGCGCAGAAGCTTGTCAACATAGCTTCTTAAAGCAGATCCCAAGCCTAATTCCGGAAATATTGATATAAGTCTTTTTAAAAATACTTTAAACCGAATAGTTCCACCTGAAATAGGAAGATTGATAGCCTTTTGATTGAAGATTTCGAATTCAAATGGTTTATTTATAGCAATCAATGCATCAGGGTTTATAAGTACCTCCTCATTTGCATCCAAGTTAATTTTATAAATAGGACTTTCACCACCCACGACTATCCTTCCTTTTCCTGAACTTCTAAAGCTCCCTATTTTACTAAGTGGACGAATTTCTGTTAATTTCAAACCCACATCAGTCCATGCAATTAAACTATTATTTCTTAGAATTATCCACTCTTCATCCCCATTTTCTATCTCAATTATTGAATAATTTCCACTTTTGCTACTTATAGCAAAGGAATTAGATGATTCTGTGTAGAGTTGTTGATAGAATGTATTAGATGACAAAGTCTTCACCTCATAAGAAATATCAGATATATTTCCATTAATTGAGACAATTGATCCAGTCCTGACATTGACTTTAGAAGATTGTGGTAACCGGATATTAAGAAGTCTGCTTGGATCGCCCAAAGGTTCAAAATGTGGTTCTTCTACAAACGGTCCATTTCCAGTAACTCTTGGTTTGTGACCTATTTCTTCAGTAATATTTTGTGATTTCCCCTTAAATAAATTGGTTATAAAGGTAATATTTCTCCTTTGACCGACAAATAAGTACCTCATTATAAATTATTTTGAAATTGTGGGCGCTCCAATCGGTTCTGAGGTTTCTTTTAACTGCTCATTTTTCTTTAGCTTTGGCGCGGTGAACGAGAAATTACAAAATCTATAAAACTTTTAGACAAACGCTTCTGACACAGAAAAAAGCCACATCTATCATTAGATATAAACAAAAAAAAACCTAAACTAAAGTAGCTAACCACTTATCAGTTTCATTTATTTGGTTATAATACCTATCATCAATTAAGTTCTTATCCTGTTTCCAAATTATTTCGGACAATTTAGCGAATCTATTCCAGAACTTGATTCCTCCTCTAAAATCATCTAACAACTGTTGAGAAGTTACGCTATTCACACCGTGCACATTAATATTAAAAGAAGGATTATTAATTTGATAAACGTGATTCAAAACATGATCTTGCGTGTTCTTAATTATATCCTCCTTTGCAGCACCCGATTTAGCTAATTTAGCAGCGTATTCGAAGTAAATTTCAGAAACAACACCAAGCAACGTATTGTTTACATCCTTGTAAAAAGGAATTTGATCAATTAACTTATACCAATCAGCCTTATCATTGTTATTTGTTTTAAATTTGTTCTTCTGCTGGCGCAAAATAAGATCAACCATACAACATTGAATGCTATAGATCAAATTACTAGAAATAAATTTAATATGAGATCTGAAATTCAAAAGATTTCTTGAAATTGGTCCTTGGTAATTTATAGGCGCAATATGAAGTCTGTGAAGAGAAAATACCCTTGAAATCAAATTGACGTGGTTCAACTCTCCTGAGGTCAAATCAACATTGTTAAACTCCTTGAAGTATTTTGGAACGCTAGAAAATTCACTAGTAGATTCAGTTAGTTTTAAAGCACCTGATTTTATAAGTAGGACAAGCAAAAATAATTGTTCCAATTCTTCTTGTGTAATACCTTCAGTTTTTAAAAACTCCTTAAATATTTTCCCAATTGAGCCCAATTCTAAAGTTTTATTGTCGATGATCTCAAATAAATATAAGGTTCTTAAAAACGATGTGGCCACAATATCACTCGCTTTTTCGATGAATTCAGGAGTACCATTATTTTTTCCATTTAAGTTTTTAAAGAATGACACTAAGTCAAAATCTTTAGAGGACCCCGAGATAGAAAAGAGCAGCTCAATTCTTTTAAAAATAGGAGGATTTAATCTATTGTTTAGTTCAAGAATCTCATCCTTAAACCAAAATTTAACCTCGATTTTCTTGACTTGATAATATCTTGCTAATAACTGAGTAATCAAATTATACTGATAATCTAAAATATTGCCATACAGCTTTAAAGTAATCAATTTCCTATAACTATCACTTAAACCGCTTTCCAAAGGTGGTCTGATGTCTAACTGCCCATGGGTGATGGACTCCAATAATTCAATGGGTAACAAACCTAACGATTGGTAATAATAAATCTCTGGAGGTAACCTTTGAGATATTATTTCATGAATATCGTTTGGGACCTTTACTTTTTTTTCTGGGCTATCCACTAAAAATTCAGATTCATCTAATAAACCTAACTTACCCATTTCAACACTATAAAGTTCAACATATCCATCCTTGTTTAAAACTGGTGCAAACTTAATTGCCGTATGTCCTTTAAAATATAAATTTAATAATTTTGGATCATTTAAGCTTGCGATATAACCAAGCATATCTGCCGAGTTATTATAAGCATTAAATGAATATATCATATCTAGTCCAACTTTAATGTGACTTGGCTGAGGAAATGGACGTAGTGGATTTGGCTTAGGCAATGGTGGAAATATTGGGAATGTTTTTGGTTGAAAGTTGCATCCTACAATTAAACTTAAGTCTATAAATTGTCTTTCACTTAAATTCAAGTCTCCTAAAACTTTTTGTTTGTCAATAAATCTGAAGTCTCCAGATTGAAATTCCATTCCTAAAATAAACTTATCCACCTTAGTAAGTAAGAGATCTGTAGATCCATATATTGTATCGATGAATTTATTATGATATAAATATGACAATTGTACTGAAGCATCATATGGGGAAACAATGTAGTCAATATTGATTTCTATGAAATACTTTATTAAATCATTGATCATAGATCTCAAAGGCAAGGGATCTATAAACAATCTAAACGATTCAATATTAGAATATGGATGCTTGTTATTTAGCTTTGACCATGTATTTTCGTACTGCTGTTCTTGTGGTGATAGCTCATTTGTTTTATATCTGTATATTTGTAATTGCGTATCCAATCCAGCTATTATAAAGATAGGCTTGATATTAAATTTCGTAAAAACTTCCAAATCTGATTGGATATAGTCTTTTAATGAACTAGGAATACCACCAATCCCTGTTAAAAATTGCTCTTTTTTATAGGTATAAATTCGGCTTAAATAATGATCAACATCTATCCCTATGGTAGCATTCAGTAAAATTTCAATTGAGCCAGTGCTAACTAGCTTTCTCTCAAATAAGTATGATTCAAGCGATCTAATTGGCATCTTAAGGATTTAGATTTATCAGTTTTTGATTTGTTTTTAATTAATAGTTTTAATCAATTACAGGTTGTTTCGAAAAAACACGACTACAGACAAACTAAAAATGCGAATTTTATGATATAACTAATATTTACATATTTAATTTGATACATTCAATCATCACCAAATAAGTTATTTAAGGCACCATTCTCAGTAAATGGGTCATTCATTACGTCAATGACTTGGCTCTTTTTTCTTCTTGCAACATTGGCCAATTCTAGTTGTTTTTTACGTTTTGTTAATTCATCTTCCTCATTGCTTTCTTTTTCTTTTGAAATTCTAATTAATTCCAACAATGCAGAGCGTTGATGTTTCAATGACTTTGAATTCACTAATAGATTCTCAAAGTCACTAACATGTTGAGTTGTTATATTAGGTAATATATCTATAATTATTCTTGCAGGGTAATCATTTTTAGATCTTAAAGCACAATACAATGTTGTTAAAGCTAAGGCAGCTTCAGAATGGGTTTCCACAAAGTAATCCTCCATCAAAACATGGAGGAGGGCTTTAATTAGATTGTCACATAAATATTTGTCAACTTCATCATCTTTAAGTACGATATCTGATAATAAATTCCGAATGACTAAGATAGTATTAAACGAACATTTTGTATCCTTAAATGTTATTATGTGGCAGCAGATTTGCAAGAAAGGTGCCATCACTTCTTTATTCTCAATAATAAGCCTCTTGCAAGCAAATTGAGTATCTGTCATACCTTTTGCATTATATTGACTAGCAACGTCCATGAGAAGTCTTACTACAGTTGCGGTTAATTGTCTTAGCATATGTTCTTCCATCATCTCTGCTGATAATGCCTCATCATCTTCTTTCCCTTGTAATGGTAATCCATTTCCATAGACCATTTCCCATTTTTTGCATAATAATTTATCAATATCTATAAATGCTAATGGCAATAATTCAGCCATGACTACATCAACAAACTTAACAGGGCAATTTCTAACCACACTTCTGAGACAACTATTAATCATGTGTTTCCAACTATGTGACGTAACACCAGTTATATCCCCTGCAACAGCTTTCCAAATCATATTAGCAATTCCTGGAATTTCATACAAAGTGTCTTCTAATTGCGAAAGTGAACCAATAGTTAAGAATGCATATTCTCTTGTATACCTGACTAAATGGCCAACGGAATCTGCAAAATCTCGAAGTGTCAAAGCTGCCTTTACATTTTCTTCAATAAATGTTTCTTTTGATTGAATAGAGACGCCTTGTTGCCAGAATCTTTCCGTACAACTATAACTTACGAATGATTGCACAGCTTCAGGTAAGTCTTTCCAATTAGCAGGATTATGATAAGCTTGTATTTGCGATAATAATTGCAAGATATGAGGAACAATTGGTTGCACTCTAGGCTTCCATAGTTTTAATAAATTCAAATACTCTGCAGAGTCATGATTTAACTTTTCAATACTGTATTGTATAAAAATCCTTGTAGCTCTAATTGGGAATATAGATGACCAGTGGTCTTTGAGCCTATTCTTCAATAGCCTACCCTCTTCATCCATTTTTGCTTCAAGCAAATTTGTATTACCACTTATTCCTCTAGATTGGAAATAAGATGCAATTTCAACAATACCCATTCTTTCCATAAACCAGTGTAAGTCTAAAAGACCTTTCTCAGTTTCTGGAGCAGACCATGCTGCTAGTTCTGGATCAACAATTTTAGCAAATAATTCATCTTTGTCATTAATTGATGACCTAGAAGCGATTACCAATAAGAAAGACTTGAAAGCAACATTTTCGTGGTCTGTAACTTTATTGGAGGATAATATATTTGCAACAACATTCTCAAGGTCATAAAATATTTTTTTTAAAGTTTCTGGCATAATATATGCTAGTCTATTTAACTCTGTTCCACAGCTAGTCTTCAAGTCTCTTATAATTTCCTTCTCCTCATCACTTTCCTGTGGGTATTCTAATGTAGCCGTCTTTAATATCTTTTCAAGTACAGAAAACATCAATCTACTTACGTCCTTTAGTAATGGCGCAAATTGAACTAAAGTTTGAACTTGCTTACGTATTAACAAAGGACTTGCAAGATTCATAGCGAGAAGTCTTTCACCTAAGTTCTCGACTAGTTTATTTAATCTATCATTGATAGAGTCAAAATCATCACCAGTATACCATATTCTCCATCTTGATATTCCTCTGATACAATTCTCAATAACATCAAATTGTGAGATCCCGTGGTTCAAAGCACTGGACTTTTCATCTAATCTATATTGGTTAATGCATATAGCACCTAATTCTGAACTAAAGAATGTTTGCAATCTATTTTCTAACCAAACTAATCCTCCTTCTGGCTTTTTACATATGGATATCCTTACAATATCTTCATTAAACTTTTTATAGTTCGATAGAAAGGACATAGAATCAGAAGCAGAATCAAAATCAACTTCTAAAAAACTTTTTGTGACACCCTCCTCAAAGGCATAATTCATAGTTCTATTAGCACATGCCTCCAATAAATCTGGGAGTACATTAATAATAGGAGCTCTAGAACTTAATTCGTCATAACGCAATATAGTGACCCACATTTGCAAGGATAGTCCACTAATAATTAAACTAGGATGACTAGTTGTAGTCAATACTAATTTCAAATAACCATCAACATCAGAGTCTTCCCAGGAAACCTTACTTTTTGAAGAAATGTTCAAATACTCACTCAATGAAACAATCATCTCTACAGTTTTTTTCACCAATGAATAGAGTTGCTCATCAATATCATCTGGATTAATGTCTAATGAATGGTAGAATTGAGATAACTTAGAGATTCCTTCGGTCGTGAACATACTACCGATAAAAAAGTCAAAGTCAGAAGCATTATTGTAACTTCTGGTGTATAATATATGAAGACAATCAATCGCTAAAGTCTTAAGTTTGATATTTGGGATTGTTAAGATATTTATTAGTAATTGCATGATATTTTGTCTCTTTAAAACAGAAGGATGTATCCAATGTAAACAGGTTTTAAATGTAGAAAGTATTTTAGGCGCAAATATTTGACAAGATTCATTTTCACAATTATTGCTAGATAGAATCTCCATTAAAAAATTACACCATTCAACAAACCAACCATTTTGAGAACTCTTACAAATCGATATCTTATTATTTGGTTCATATATCGATTCTAAAACATCATCAGGGGTAACTATAAGTACACTTAATTGGTTTAGAATTACGGTACGCTTCGATGCAATAGGGTCATCCAATAGATATATGTCTTCAAATAGAGTTCTGATTATAATGAGTGTTAGTTCTCGACATTTAATATTCTTCTCCCATAACTTCCATAACTCACTATCCATTGACGCCCAGCCTTCATCAGAATCTTGATCTGAAATAGGCGATTCCCTGGCTTTGATCAAGTAGCTTCCCCAAATTCTCTTTGCCATAGATACCCACAAAAATGCCAACTTTTCCTTTAAATAATGCGGATCTTCTTGATCAATTTTATTAGCAAGATCAACAACCCAATTTCTAATAGTAAGAATCTTTTGTACATCAAACAGTTGCCACCTTTTGTTTACTGAATGCTGCAATAGTGATAAACCAAAGTGTCTTACAATATAATTATTTCCATTATGTTCAGGTAATGCCAATTGATATCCCCAATATGGTGATTCGTCATTGGATTTTATGTTTTCTAAGAAGTTTTGGACTTCTCGTCTGCGATCATTAGATGTTGTAGGGTCGTAAATAAGACTAAGCGCTTCGATAATTTGATTTACTCCACTGCTATCCATGGTCATTGGATGAATAAATACTAGTACTTACCTAAATTTGTTATAACACAAGTAGGAACTTCCTGCTTCAACTAAAGTAAGTAACTCAGAGTCCTAATAAAATATGACACGACAATTTGAGTAAATATCGTAGTAAATAATGAAAAAAAATATTCTTCTTCAGTAGCAACGTGTATTCTTCGACTTTATTCTATTTGCCACTTAGAGGAAACGCCCTACCTTAGAACAAGATTAAAAATTTTCTTTTCAAATTATTAAATCCTTTAGTAATTAGAAAGGCGGATAAATGAACTAAATAAAAAGACAGGAGTGCTCACAGAGAGCGCTTTTCTACATGCAGTACAATAGTGATTAAAATCATAGTTTATACAATAATTGATAATAGTAGACTAAAGGTAAAATTTCTTCTTATCACGTTCCATATCAGGTCTGTGTTCCCAAATAATATCACCTCTTATACCTTTTTGAACTCTTCTCAATTTAAGAGTGAATTGGGGACCCAAATTCTGTAAACCTACCTTTTCCTCATTTCTAAAAATATATCTGTGTCTTCTAAAGAAAATATAGTCTCTTTGGTTATGCAAAGTAATGACTTGTCTTCCCTTTATTTCTGGATTATGTGGAAATAATGACTGGAACAATCTACCCACTCCCTTACCAAGTCTGGTTTGAAAGTTGTTCAATATCAATTCAGGAATGTGATCAGTAGCTCTTCCATGTCCTTCAATATTTTTGGTATCAACTAATGAAGACACAGAAAAGTAGAAAGTTGGTCCTTCTGGGA
The DNA here is from genome assembly GCA_030462985.1 of Schwanniomyces sp. yHRVM31. Lineage (NCBI taxonomy): Eukaryota > Fungi > Ascomycota > Pichiomycetes > Serinales > Debaryomycetaceae > Schwanniomyces > Schwanniomyces sp. yHRVM31. The sequence continues at coordinate 18,232 of JAKVQU010000040.1, forward strand.
GATGAATGAATGTAATTCCGGTAACTTTTTTCTTATCTTCATTAATGATTATTAAATCTGTGTAATCTCTATTGCTACAAAACTTAGCCATTTCTTGTATAGAATATTCACTCTTTCTTTTTATAAATGTAGTATTAGGAAGGAAGTCCATCAAGATCTCAGCAAATTCGTAAGCTTGTTTCTTTGCATTCTTGTTTGTAGTTAACAAAATTTTTGGTTCCTTGGAATTTGCAAAATATTCATCGAATTCATCAGTTCCCTCAACTTCAGTAGTAATAGTTTCATCATATACTCTTTTACTTTCTATAGTGTCTGGAATATTAGCGGCTAACCTCTCTTCTCTTAACTCTGGATTTAATCTTTCTTCCTTAGCTCTTTCGGATCTTAATTTATGCCTTTCCTTGTTTTTCTCATGCTTTATATCAGCAAACACTTTTTGTCTTCTATGCTTATTTTTAATATTCTTTAATGCTTCGCTGGAACTCATAATGAATTCAGTCTATGATTAATAATTGTAAGAAGATTAGGCGATGAGTTCAAAAAAAAAAATATTAAGTGCGATTACGATGAGATTAATCTTGGAATCACAAATATAAATAGATGAACATCCATGAGATTACTTGTTAATGAATGGTCAAAGCTTATTAAAACAAAATCATGGCTTCTATCTGATCATATATCAATCGGCCAAACTAATCACTTGATTGATTTAATGAATTCTATATTTATCCAGAACTTACCAAGAATACATTGTCATTCCGGAAGATCTCTTCCTATGGGCTTTCACTTCCTTTCCAATAATCAGTCAAATATTAACCTAGGTAGCGATGGATATGATAATTATCAATCTCCTTTTAATGTTAAGACAAATAAACCATTATTTAGTAGAAGAATGTGGGTAAAAGGTAGTATTATAAATAAGAAGAGGTCTCCAGCGATAGGTGAAGCAATAGATTGTAGAGAGAGTATTTCATCTGTGAGATACTTATCCGGATCAGCATTTGTTGATATTAAACGAAACTTTTATAAAGATAATGATTCATTACTCGAAGAAAATAGAACACTAATATATACGAACGAGAAGTTCAATACAAAAGATTCGAAGTGTCAAATAGATGCAGCAGATGGAGTCGCTTTAACTATAAAGATATCAGCACAAGACGTTTTCAAATATAGTATGCTTACTTATAATATGCACAAGATTCATTACGATAAGATATATTGTCGACAAGTGGAAAATCTTCCTGATATTATTGTTCAAGGTCCGTTTTTGGTCACTCTTATATTACATTGGTTTTGTAGTATACATTCGACCAGAAGTATTGAATCATTCATTTATAGAAATATTGAGCCATGTTTTGTAGATCAAAATGTTAAACTCTGGTGTTCCCAAACAGATCATAACAGATTCAGACTAAAGGTTACGAATGATGATTCAAAAAGAATTTTCATGGAAGGTAAAATAATCACTTTTTAAGTAAAGATAGAATTAAACTAAGCTACTCATTTAGTATGATTAACTAAGTACGTAATACTATAGAATTCAAATACAGATCATTTATTGTGTGATACCAATAACACCACAAGCTGGCCTTCCACCAGCGTTACCGGTCTTCTTCGAATCAGCATGACCACCCTTACCAAGATCATCAGTACCATCATGAACAACAACAGTTCTACCTAAGATAGAGTTTGCACCGAGTAATTTGACCAAGAGATCTTGCTTAACACCCTTAGCAACACCAGACGCATCAGATGTAATATTACCTAAATCACCAACGTGTCTGTTTTCATCTTCAGGAGCACCATGTTCCTTTCCGAATGGGTTGAAGTGAGGACCAGCAGATGTACAACCATTGGTATTATCACCGAATTGATGGACATGCATACCTCTTAAAGCATTGGCATCATTACCTTGAATTTCCCAGGAAATTGTGGTTGGTTCTGATTCACTAGCTTGTTCGAAAGTAACTATACCAGAAACCTTAGAATCTCCTCTGACAACTGCAACTATAAGGACGTTAGTATCAAGCTAATTCATATCAATCCTAGAGCCAATTGAATTTCTTATAACTTTAGTTTTTTGATCCACCATCGTTTGATTCTAATTGAAAAAAATTAGAACGAAGCGACAATTACCTTTCAGAATATAAATATATCTATGCATTAGTCTCTATAACAAACCAAATTGTAATAATAGGTACAATTGCACCATTTAAAGTTGAGCATTTTAATTTGCCACTATAAGATTTAAACTGCTCATTCACACTAAAATTAACTAAAATCATGTCAAAGTTCCTAAAATGATACAATTGACTCAGACTCAATTGGGCTATATCTTAAAACACATACCTGCTTTGACCATTTTAAAATATTAGAATAATTGATTTAAAAAATCTTTAAAAGAATATGTTAAACTATATTAAAGAGCAACATATGGATCCTGCGTCTTATTTAATGCCATGAGTAATTAGTGAGTGCGATTGCTTGTAAGCATTTGATTCGTCAACTTACTGTTCTGGAACAATCGGTCCGGGCGTCACTATTTTTGAGGAGATGCCAATGTGGAGTTACCCAGACGCCATATAGGATTGCGGTAACGAGAAGCTTGCTGTTTTACCCCTGTAATAACCAGTGAAATGATTGCTAAATTTGAGTATTGTAATGACATAATTATATCGTATCCTGTGAGATCAGTGCTTCTGTTAATACTTTAGCATACTGTTTTAGACAATTATAACTTATTACGTAATTTGATGATTTGGAGTATAGGAGATAATCATGATTAAGTATCAATTAATATGAACCAGCTTGTGTCCATTAATTCGTTAAAAAAATAGGAAAATAGATTAAATCACATAAATAAGGCTTAACTTTACAAATATATATAACGATATCAGATAAAACCTTAAGGGTTGCAGCTGTAACCCCTAAGGTAGCATACTGTTCTTAAAAATAAATCTGTGCACTGAAAGTATGATCATACACGATAACTCTAATCCTAGTAGTTGCTTCAGCAAAACATAGCAAACTATGGCCCTACTACCATTTTTAGTACCATATACAATAGGGTACTTCTTCGAATTTTGTGTAAATTAATATATCCATGGCTAAATCGCCAGGGGATGATAGAAGTATTGGAGACAATGGAATACAAAAACCCAGACAACCATTTACCGACGCAGATATATTGGAATTGTTGATATTGATGTGTATATACACACAGCAATATCAATTTACTTCTTAAAATTTTTCTTCTTCTTTGAATCTGGTGGTAGCTGTGGCATTGTTGATATTAGATAAAATACGTAGGATGTAGACAATACGATAATGGTAGCATAATAGAAGAAGAAATTCCTTTTTATTTTGGTAAGATACTTATCGATGAATGCTCCATACATATCTATGATGTCAATATTTTTATATGTAAGTTAAACTGTGGATTTTGTCAGGATTTCAGAAGATCGCTTATCGCCCCAGAGCCGGTTGCGATTGCTCGGTGGCGAAAATAAGGAATTGATCTATCTCATAATTATCTTCAAACACTTTATATATTCTTCTAATAAAAAGTTATTAGAAACACTGTTAAAATGACTTTAAAGAGCTACATTATTACTTTAAAAAACGAAGCATCCGAGGCTGATGTCAATTCCGTGAAGCAAAAGATTAGTGAACTAGGGGGATCAATTACCGCTGAATTTACGTTGATCAAGGGATTTACTGCTAAGTTACCTTCCATTCATTCTGCTTCCATTGTAAGTCATGATCTGATTTCCACTATGGAAGAAGATCAAGAAGTTAAGATCCAATAGAATAAGAGTTCTATTTGGTCAATAATAGCTATGGAACGAACTATTATTCAGCTATATCTTCATATATTCGGTAGACTATCTAGATAACGATATATATTATGAATATTAATTTATGATTTAAGCTGTATAATTGTAGGTTTTTTGGGCGTTGATAGGGGTTCTATGTTTCTGCGACTAATGACCGTTTTACCCCGTATTCTGATATGTGGGAATAAAAATTCAGGAGTTGTAAGGAATTTTAGCAATAACTATTCAATTTCTTTATATTATGCAACAAGAAAGCGAATATCCTAGTATTAGCTTACAGCCCAATTTCAAACCGATAGATCATATCTTCGTGGACAGATTGCGGCAATTCATTGATGATGGAGGTAGGTACCGCAACTTAAACTTGCCAAAGTTTTATGATATTGAAAGAGTAGATACCAATTCACAATATATCAATATTCAAGTATATAAAGTACCTGATGATGAAAGCGGAAACACCCAAAGACCATTGTTCAAAGATATCGACTGGAGCAATATTAAATGGGAGGGTGCAAACAAGGGTAACAATTTCGGACCTTCATGGAAAACCTTTTGGTTCAAGGTTGAATGGAATATTCCAGAGCATTGGATCAATGATTCTACTAAGGAGATTCATTTTGAGTGGAATTGTGACAATGAAGGTCTAATTTATGATTCTCTGGGAATGCCGTTGCAAGCATTTTCAGGTGGAGAGAGGTATATATATAAATTACCTAAGGAAGACTGGAAATCAAGTAAGCAACTTTATTATATTGAAATTGCTTGTAATGGTATGTTTGGATTTGGACAAGAGGGCAATCCAACTCCCAATCGATATTTCCGCCTCTCTAAGTGCGACTTAGTTTTGCCAAACATGAGTGCTAGAAGTCTTTATGTCGATTTTTGGATTTTAAGTGATGCGGCTAGAGAATTAGGGGGACATTGGACCAAATATCAAGCTGCAGATATCTGCAATAAGATTATGGATGCTTTCGACCCTGAGGATTCTTCTTCCATCGAAAGAGGTAGAGAGATTGCAAAGACATTACTAGGCGATAAAATTGATTCCTCGGAAGTATTTAATCTGAAGAGAAGAATCAATGTTTATGCAATTGGTAATTGCCATATTGACACCGCATGGCTATGGCCATTTGCAGAAACAAAGAGAAAAATTGTAAGATCTTGGACCACTCAGATCAAGCTTGCAAATGAATATCCTGAATTTGTCTTTGTAGCTTCTCAGATGCAACAATTTAAATGGTTAAAATTGTACCATCCGGAGATTTTGGAGAAGATTAAAGAAAAGTTTGCAACTAATCAATTTCTCCCTGTGGGTGGTTCTTGGGTCGAAAATGATACTAATTTGCCCAATGGAGAATCCCTAATTAGGCAATTTCTCTTGGGACAAAGGTTTCAATTCAATGAATTTGGGATTTATGCAAATACTTTTTGGTTACCAGATACTTTTGGATATTCGTCTCAAATTCCTCAGATATGCCAACTTGTTGGTATATCCAGATTTTTAACTCAGAAATTATCATGGAATAATATCAATTCCTTTCCTTTATCCACATTTAACTGGGTTGGACTTAATGGGTCACAAGTTCTAGTCCACATGCCTCCAGCAAATACCTACACTGCTAATGCACACTTTGGTGATGTTGTAAGATCTCAGAATCAACATAAGAATATGAGGGATGATACAACTGGAATGTTATTATATGGTCATGGTGATGGAGGTGGTGGACCAAAGGAAGAAATGCTTGAGAAATTAAGAAGATGTAGAGGTTTAGCTGATAAAACCAATCTGATTCCAACTGTCCATGTTGGGCATACCGTCGACGACTTCTACGAAAATGTCCTTAAGAACACTAATAATGGCTCAGATTTACCTAGTTGGTGTGGAGAGATATATCTTGAATTCCATAGAGGTACATACACCTCTCAGGCTGACGTGAAAAAGTATATGAGAGAGGGTGAGGTTAAATTACACGATTTGGAGTATATTGCGACCTTGGTTTCCTTGACAGACCCTAAATATATCTATCCTTCGAAGCAAATTCAAGATTTGTGGGAGGATTTATGTTTATGTCAATTTCACGATGTATTGCCTGGTAGCTGCATTGGCATGGTTTACTATGAAGAAGTTAAACCTATGTTAGAAAAGGTCTTAGAAAATGCAAACAAGCTAATAAGACAGGCTTTAAATGCTATTACAGATTCTTCTGTTACGTCAAACAACATTAATATCTTAAACACGCTACCTTGGGATAGAGAAGAAGTCATACGTCTAAAGGAAGAAGTTAATTCTGATATATTTAGGACTTTAAAGAATCATCCTTTCGGAGTCAAACTATCAGATTCGGAGGTTTTGTTGAACGTGAGCAATAGAGGAGGATCTACCGTTATCAATCATCCAGAAACCATAAAATACTCTGCTTCTGTAGAAGAAACATCTGATGGATATATATTATCCAATGGTTTACTAAAAGCCACCGTATCTAATAATGGTATTCTAACATCTATTATCGACATTGAAAATGATAGAGAAATCATTGATTCCACGAGAACAAAACGTACAGAAGGATCTGTAGTTGGTGGTAATCAATTTTTATTGTTTGATGATGAACCTTTGTCATTCCCAGCTTGGGATACTGAGTTATATTCACTCAATAAGTATAAATTTTTGAACGATGGTAAAGTTTCTAACTTGGTTAACAATAAGCTTGAGAGTTCATTAACTGTAACAAATGTCATATCTAAAGATTCGTTCATTGAAACAACAATCTCTATAGAGGGTCTAAGAGAAGATACAGGTATCGTTAGGAATAATTTTATTAAGTTCAAATGTCATGTAAAATGGCATGAAACGTATAAATTCTTAAAGGTACAATTTCCTACTACAATTTACACTGCACCACAAGCCAATTACGAGACCCAATTTGGTATTACTCAAAGGCCAACACATTTTAATACTTCTTGGGATGTTGCAAAATTTGAAGTTTGCCATCACAAATTTATGGATCTTAGCGATTATAGTTACGGCATATCTATTTTGAACAATAGCAAATATGGCGGAGCAATCCATGGCAACTTAATGTGTCTTTCATTGTTGAGGGCTCCTAAAGCTCCTGATGAAAAAGCTGATATGGGTGATCATGATTTTGAATATGCTATCTATCCGCATGCTAAATCATTAGGGAGTGAAACAGTTAAATTGGGATATAACTTTAATTACAGAGAAGAGAACTTTGTTAATTCTTCAGTGTTACCAAAACTCACAAGCTCTATCAAGATAGATGGCCCTGATAATTTGATTCTCTCACATTTGAAGAGATCAGAAGATGATTCAGATGTAAATCAACATGAGAATATCGAATCTAAGAGTGAAAAGTCCTTCATAATAAGAGTTTATGAATCATTAGGAGGTGCTGCAACAGGCATGTTGACGTTCAATCCAGATATCCTTCCGGTCAAAAAGGTTTATAAAACCAATGCATTGGAGATGGAATTGGAAGAATTGCAAATTTTTGATAACAAAGTCCAAATTTCGTTAAGAGGATTTGAAATTGCCACTTACAAATTTTCTATAGCTTAGTGAGTAAAAAAGAAAAAAAACAAGTTTATGTTTTCTATCAACTAGTTAAAGTAGCAGAAATTAATTTCCGTACGTGTGTGAGTGTAATTGTAAATAACTCAATTTGGTTTACATATGTACATTCCCTTGCGAATTGCACTGCATATTTAATTTTCCCCTTAATATTGTACTTACTCTAACATTTTTTTCCACCAATTTGGGACAAAATGCTCATTAGGGGTTGTTAAAATTTGTGCCCATTCCTACTCGCGACAGCTCTTAACTTACCAGGGCTTCAAGACATGTGATCTTTTCTCTATTTCTGGTTAATAAGATTAGCAAAAATCTTATTAGCCAGAAACAAACACTGATTAGGTTTCAAATTTTGCTTTTCAATTCCCAACCAATGACACACTTGAACGCTGGAAAAAAAAGCATTCGATTCCATACGTGAATGTAAATAAACACCGTTCGTTATGTCGTATGTTCATACTTTATTTGAGCCAGTCGGAAGCCCGGTCTTATTGCCGTATTAATTATTCTTTTTAACCACTCTCACAACTATGTCATTTGTGATAATATCCTGTATATTGAAAAATGTACCCCCTTTCTCTTGAGTCGCGACGATCGCTTCTAGCATTTTCGAATAGCTTCACCTAAAAATATCTCAGAAAGTTTCGTGTTACAATATATAATGCGCAACAAGATGGGATGCTAATAATCTCCGCAATTCTACTAAACCTAAAATTTGAAATATTTGAAAGGATCTTTTGTAATCAATATAATCAGGTTATATTTAAATGTTGATACATGCTTCGGATCAATGTTCCTGTTTCTGCGGAAACCTTGCTCAACATCGGATGGTTGATAGTTATGTGATTGTAAACTTCTTTACATGTAAGATGACATTTTTCGGCATGATGCAGTAAGATCATGCGAGTTTCTGGGGGAGTCGTTCACAACCGATGGTTTGAAATTGCCTTCATTTGGAAAATGTTGCGAAAAGTGCCTTTTGGTTTGTTTTTGATTAAAAAATCTAAGTTTAGAAGTGCATCGAGATTGGAGGCTGAAAATTACATCATTTGGCTATATAAATAGCCATGGATTCCTCCACTTCAGGTTTTTTCCTTTTAGTTAAAGAAATAACTTACTTATATTCTCTCGCTAATACAAATAAAATGAAGTACTCTACTGGATTATTACTTGCCGCCCCAGCTCTCGTTTCTGCTGCTTCTTCTTACACTAACGGTACCGTTACTGAAACTGACATTGCTACTACCGTTGTTACTATTACTTCATGTTCTCACGACCTTTGTTCTACTAACACCGTCACAACTGGTTTAACCACCGTCACTGATGTCGACACCATCTACACCACTTACTGCCCATTGACTGCTGAAACTTCTAAAGCTCCAGTTGAAACCAGTGCCCCAGCTGGTACCGCCACTGAAACTGAAGTTTCTACTACTGTTGTTACTATTACTTCTTGTTCTAACAACGCATGTGAGACCAAGGCTGTTACCACTGGTTTAACCACTATCACTGACGTCAACACTGTTTACACTACTTACTGCCCATTGACTGCTGAAACCTCCATCCCAGCTGCTACCAGTGAAGCTGCTGAAAACACCCCAGCACCAACCAGTGAAGCTGCTGAAACCACCCCAGCACCAACCACTGTCCAATCAGTTTCCACCTCTGCTGCTGCCGTTTCTTCCGAAGCTCCAGTTGTTTCTACTGCTGAAAATGGAGCTGCTAAGGTTGTTCCAGTTTTCGCTGGTTTATTAGCCGCTGGTTCTTTCTTATTATAAATTTAACATTTCGATAATTCCTTTATATTAAATTTATGATAAACTTTATAGGGTTCTTTTCATTCTAAAATACCATTTATTTTCAAGCATAACAATTTTCACTTTATTTATTCTATTTAGTAAGTAATTAATTGAAATTTTCATCACTACCTAATTCTTTTTCATTAAACATAAAATATGTTTCAGCATCATCATTAGCAGAATCACTAAGTAAAACATCTTCTACTAGTTCGTCAAAATCTTCACTGAAAGAATTTTCCTCCCTAACTCCAAAAACTTGTAACTGGCTCAATTCAACATTGCTATGGGAATTCAACTCAATGTATATATCTCTCACTGGAATTCTTTCATTTTTTAAAATTTCGGGCAATTCTATGATTTTAAAATAGGAATCTATATTGTCTTCCTTTACTTTCATAAAATCTTTTAAATACTTATTATTAGTATTAATGGCAGAATTAAACTTCAAGTGGTTATAGTCGTCTAAGAGTTTCCTTGTATGTGGATCTTTTGTCTTGATATACAATGACAAGTGTATGTGATTCTTTTTTGGTTGCTTTACGACAACATTAGTCAACACAATAGGATTACATAACCTTACGCCCAAAGAACAGCTATTCGAGTCACAATTCCAGCTTAATGAATTATCAAGAAGAGCGTTATTAGCATTATATTTCCAATACTTGATTGATCTTTTTCCTGTAGGTTTCAAGAGTTCATACCATCCCATAAGAAGCTTATTAAGAAACGATTTCTGACTAATATTACCATAGTTCGTTAAGAATCCTAGGATTCTAGCGCCTAGACTATAATCAGCATAGTTTACCCTTATCGACGCTTTAGTAAATAACTTTAATAAATGATCATAATAAAACTCTTTCATATTACCTAATCTAAAATCTTCTAAATCTCCAGACCAGATCAATGGAAGAGCATCAATTTTCTTATTAAATTCATCAGTAAAAGGTACGATTAAATTTTCAACTTTATTTTTTATAAACTTTTCTAGTTCATCTTTATTTATTTTTGACTTTCCTTTCGAAGGCGAGCTACTTCCTATTAAATCTTTTAATTTTGACTCATTTTCTTCCAAAAAAGTTTCCCAACTATATTTTCTATCATAATTCCCAACAAATTTTATTAAATACTCTTGAAATTCGGGCATTATATGCATAGTGTTATCAGTTTTATTCAAGTATATTGGAACATGGTTTGGTAACAATGAAAGGAAATTGTTTACTACTTCAGTTTTTATATGATCAATATCATCATTTACCTTTTCAAGTATTTTAATTTTTTTCAGCATTTCATTTAACTTTGAATCAATATCGGATGCAAGTTCAAACTTGTCATAATTTTCTGCTATCAGTTTGATTTTATAAAATTCCACCTTCAAATGATCTAATTCCTCGCTATTCGTTGGATTCAGGGTAATAGATTGAATATTTTGCTCTATAGTAGTGAGTCTATCATCAATATTTTCAATTAGGCCATTATACTGGCTCTCTAATATGCCTTGATTATTATTAATAGTAGTAAAGCTGGCCTCTAACTTTTTAATCTTTAAACTTAATTCATTATACACGTTGTCGGTTAATGACACACCAAAAGATGGAAAGGAATTTAACATTAAGAGTGTGATACCAAATGCAATGGAAAATACAATAGAAGATAATAGAACCACACTTTTACGCCCTCCAGAACTTTTACTTTCCTTAACCTTCTTGAATTCATTAAATAGTATCAGATTAGGTTTATTTATTTCAGCATCTGATAATTTTTTCGATTCAATTACTGACTGATTTTTATCATCTTTGTTTTGGTTATCTTTTTGATTTTCTTTTTCGTTGTCTTCATACCCATTCTCTTCTTCAACATCATCAATTTGATCCACGGACTTTTTTGAATTAATTTCATCATCTGTTTCATTTTCATCATCACTAGACTCAACTAATCCAATTCTTCCTGTTTGTTGAAAGTGCCTAAAGTATTTGTTGAAATCATTAGTTTCAATTGCATTGTAGTCGTCATTTAATATTTTTAGCATCTCATCATCTTGAGAAGTCTTTTTGCTTGGGAGAGGAGCAGATGGCCCAACCTGGGTATGCAAATGAAGTGACAAGTCTTCATCTGTATCACGATTTACTAAAGGTAGTCTAGGAAAACCTGCCATAACACCTCTGATCGAAACAATAAAGTATCATAAATAAATATAAATCGATTCTTAAAAAGTTCGCGTCTAAGATGTTTTGCCAAATGTACTTGGCACTAGCTCTTAATACATCCCAATATACTGTGAAGATTTATAACAAATAAACGACGTAGTCACTCTCTAAGTATATTAGGATTGTATATTACTTATAATTTAATAAACTCACATTCGTGTTTTAAAAACCTTAACTTATTTCATTAGAAGCTTATAAATGTTATATACTTTTAAAATAGGATTATAATTGGTTTAATATGGTATTTGGATCAGAAATTTCACTGAATCCACCACTAGTCTCAGTGGCAATAACTTTCACTTTTCCATCTTCAACAACAACAGCGTATCTACCAGTTCTAAGACCGAAACCAGCAGCAGATAAATCAACAAGGAAATCATCTCCTAATTCACTTGACACCTTAGCAAGTGGGTCAGTAGCAAAGATAATGTAGTTTGCTTCATCAGTACAACCCAATGCCTTACCCCAAGCAGCATTAACAAAAGGGTCATTAGCAGTCAATACAATAATCTTATCAACACCTTTTGCTTTGAATTGATCAACATTTTTAATATAGCTTGGAATGTGCTGCTCTGTACAAGTTGGAGTAAAGGCACCTGGGGCAGCAGTGATAACTATCTTCTTACCTGGCAATTCCTTGGCCAAGTCGTAAGCAATTGGAGTAGAACAAGCAGCAATTTCACCATGTTCCTTCGAATATGGAACGTACTTCAATGGTGTATTGGTTGGGAAGGAGTCTCCGATTTTAATAGTCATAGTTAAGTTATTGAATTGCTAGAAAAATCGAAATGACCGGAGTATTTAAGGAGTTTGTTCCTCCTTAAATAGTGTAATTATCCCGAGATCACCTGAATGCATATAATTTGAGCGCTTATAATTCTATGTAGAGCAAATATAAAGACTATAGCAATTTAATGATATGCAGTTGTACTGGTCAATTGCTTCAAATAGAGTAATATGTTTATTATATTTAATCGCTAAATAAATAGGTAAGAAGTTCATTAATACTATAATGGTGATACCACTAAGGTAATTAAACAGCCTGCTAAAGACCCAATATACGCACCAGATAAAAGGGTAATTGGCCATTTTTGCCAGTCTCTATCCCAGTCTAGCGGAATTGGAATAACACCAATCCAAGTTCCAATGATTGCCAAAAAGCTGCAAGATAACACCATATTAGAGAAAATAAATCTATATTTCTTCTCCAAATCAAAAACCTTGAAAAAAAGATTATAATCTAACTTAAAAAAAATTAAAAGTGGATAAAACATAATTAATGATAAATGTACAGACATCAAAAATGTTTCTTGAATATTGGAAGCCAATGGGGCTCCAAGTATGATTAATGTAAAAAATAAGGGGACTGAGATCACAACTGCAATCAATTCACTACTAATAACCAATAATAATAAATTCTCTTCATCTGTTTTACGTTTCTTCTTATTAATTGAGATATTTCTAGCCAACAAGTATCCGTAAAATACATGCGCTAACATCACAAAGCCTAAACTTCTCCATAGAACATCTACAGGGGATGATGTGAGACCAAACTTAAAAAGCGACGATAAGATTACTAAATTGTGAATAGGTAAGCAAACATAAGGATTTTTCAAAATTGGAAAGTCTTGAAGGGAAATTGGTGGTGTTTTGTTTTCCTCATCTTTAATTTCTGGGAAAGATACCAGTTTTCTCTGTATCTTTTGCTTAGGCATCTTGTGTAATGAAAGTGTATAGTAAATATTTCTGAAAATGATTGATTTCGTGTTAAATTTCAATGTCGCATTATTCTATAAATTTCTAAGTACATACTCAAATTCCATTATATCTTTCCATATTTCCTGGTTACTATTCTTTCCGCTAATTTTATTGGAAAAATTCTTTTTCCTCTCTTCGTTTAGTTTAGCAAATAGCCTGATAAGATCATAGTCAAGAATAGGCTTAATGTTAGTATCATTACCGGCAAGAGATAAATCACTAAATCTATTCATTCTAGGATTTAGACCACAGTAATGATATTCTTTATCAGTCAATTGCTGCTGTAAAATATACATCCTTCTATAAGTGGCTTCAGAAACTGGGAATACCGTAAAAAGCGAACCATCAACCGTGGATCCAATTGACTGGAATGAAGTATCAACAACATCTCCATCTCCATCTTCATGCTTTGGCAAGCACCTTAGGCATAAGGGCGTAGAGTTGATTCTAAACGATGCTTTACTTATCAATCTTTGGCCACCTAAAGAAGAGGGATCTTCAGGATCATACTGTAATAGATGCAAGACATTTTCATTATCACCAAGAAGGATAAATATTTCCTCATCCTTAACGAGAAAATCTGCACAATTAACATCTATTTCTTGAGAATCTTTACCTAATGAAATCATTCGAAACGGACTTGCATCAAACCCCGCCAAACTGACACTCTTTAATGAATCACCAAGAAGTAGTATATTTCCAAAGCTTTTAGCTTCAGATACGTATACCGATGTGTCCAAAAATGCAACTGGAACTGCTCCATCATCCTGCAAGTCTCGAACTATTATTTTCTGACCTTGAGCGACCATAAACCTACCACTTAATTCACATATCGATGTTACAGCTCCCCTAGTATCTTCATGGAAAATTTCTTTAAATTTATGATTAGTTTCAGGTTTTCCTGGTTCTGGGACGATGTCTATTATTTCTAAGACTTTAAAAGACCCATTAGAACTTAAATCTTCCATTCTATACTTTCCCAGACCTATTACAATCAATTCTTTTTTAATTTTAAATTTCTTGGTGGACGAACCTACGTCTAACACCATCGATTTAACATTCATACCTATTTCATTTTCATTCAATTCAAAAGAATCAATAACACTCCAATTAAAAGGAGATATTAATTTGATAGATCCCTTGTATGATGTAGCCGGGGGCTTAGAGCTATCAGTACCGACAATAGGGTTATCTTCTTCATCTCTGCAGTCATAGGGCATCAGAGTATAAGTTGAAATAACATAAGTATCGGATAATTCATGATACGTTAAGCTTTTTACTGTTTCACCAATATGAACTTTCTTAATAGGCATCGTGTTTTCATAATTGAAATCTCTTGGAATCTCACAAATACGAGCATACTTCTTATTATCAAGAAATATAAGTCCATTAGCTATTTTGGAGTCTGAATAAGGGGAAAAAGAAACTGCTGGAATTTTACCAAATTTAAAAATTCTAGGAATTGATTTGGAAGGTTTAGTAATGAAATAAGAGATGAGTCCAGTTACAAAAATACCAGCTAAGCCACTTATGTTAGACATATAGACCAACCTCCTTTCTATAGTAGTACCCAAAGGATAAGCATTATCAGGAGCTCCTGTAATCAATAAATCCTTCACCTTTAAGAATTTGAAATTCTCACCATCAAAGAATAACTTATACAAGTATGTTTCACCACCAACAGTTAAAATAGTTAAATATTGTTCTTTGCAATATTCATCGCCCAATTCATCAAATATGATTTGTTTAATAAAAGGATCAGGCATGGTGTCACGGGCTTCAAAAAAACCCAATGATAAATGCTCAGTAAATTTATCAACGAAATTTAATTGATAGCAACGTTCGTTATGAAATTTACTGAATATAACAATTCTATTATCACCGGCAACCAAGATGAAAAGAGTTTGTTTTGTCTTCAAGTCATTTGGAATTTCTTGACTTATATTTTCTCTTTCCAGATGCTTTCTCTTGATGCCTCTATTTTTAATCAAAAGATTTACATCTTTCAGAACAGCATTCAAAACATTTGAGTTTGTAATATGCCCGGTGGTTATAATTGTATCTGAAAGAATTTTAGGAATTGCAACTTTAGAGTATGTTAAATTATATGTATTAATTGAAAATATCATAACCTCACCACTTGATGTAAAGACCATTAAATATTCCAAGCTGAAAGTACTGTGAATTATTTCATCGCTTTTATCAATTTCTTCACTTAGCGATAACTTTTTTTTCAATTTATTATTGTATAGTATAATATTTTTAGGAGTCACTTGTAAAATGTACTTACCATTATTCAAACTATGCATTGCGATTGTCAAATCATCATTGATAAAACTTTTTGAGGCCAACCTTGCGTATGATTTATTAATTTGAAATATTTCAGACTTAGAGTTCTCATCGTCAGAAGTTATCAAAAACTCATTGTTAAGAGTCCACATTCTGTTAATCTGAGAAAAACTTAAAGAGGATTTTACGACTGGTTGTATACCAGGGCATATAATATTCAAACTACCTTGAGAATCTGAGCCTGAGTTGCTAATTATCGAAATTTCTCCATAGTTTGGATTTAATAATTTGGCCTTATATTTCTCCGTCGAGTAATGCCCTAATGTGAAATCAGAAATTGGCCCATTATTTACAAGTTCATCATGTTTAACAAATTCAACCAACTTCTTAGAAGTCAGAACTTTCTCGTTATTTTCCTCTTCTTCATAGAGATTTTCATCATCATAATAATCATCATTACTTTTCATCTTATCACCATTTTCCTTAATTTTGGAATTTAAGATCGCCTTTTCCGACTGTTCGTAGACAAATTCAACTAATGGGGAAGGCCCATTCTTATTTCCAATAAACAATAAGTTGTTATCAAGTTTAGCTATTTCACCAGGATAGCTTAGATATATTTCACTATAGATTGACTTTTCTATTTTCTCAATCTCCATTTTTTTGATCGATTTTCCATCTATCTCAAAATTTAGGAAATAAAACAGCCCATCGCTGCACACTAACAAAACTTTTGTATCATTGGGTATTGGAACCGCAGAACAATCTTCTAATTTAAGATTTAAATGTGATTCATCATCGTAATTCTTTGTTGAAGCAGTTATCGACGCCGTGTATTGATTGACTGCTATTCTTCTTAAGATACCACCATTGTCTATATGAATTATTTCATTTGCACCTAATAATAAAGCACCATTCAAAGGCTTAGGCAAAGGAATCAATGTATCAATATCATAAGGTAAATTTTCTACTTTAAGTACTGTAGTAGATGTTTTGGAATTAAGATCAAGAGATAATAGAACAAAATTAACATTATCCTTAACTTTTGGAAGTAAACCCGACCAAGTGTGTGCTTTCAGGTATAAAATCGCCAACGTCGGTTCTCTATAGTTATAGAAGAATTGCATATCAATAATATCGCCAATAGATGAGTCTAAAGTCTGAGCATCAATCATGAAACTTGAATCAAATATTTTATCATTGCTAACTTTTGAAGTTAATTTTTTGATATCACTCTCATCAGCAATATCTTCATCTTCATCATCATCTTCTAAAGTTTCAAACGGTAAAAATGTAAGCATATTCTTAAATCTTAGGCAGGAACACATATTTCCAGGCTCTAAAAGCAAATCTGTATTTTTAAGCCTTTCGAAGGTGACATTCTGAATAGATTTTTCATAATAATGCAACGACACCGTAGAAATAGAATGTAAAGCATGATCCCACTTGATCAATGAAAACTTAGCAGTTTTCGTCGCAACTAGCAAGTAGTCTAAATTAGGAGAATCGGCAGTTCTTATAGCCTTTAAGCTAGTTATCAATCCATGTAGTTTATATTGTTCCACCAATTTAAGTCTATAGTTTGCTTTATCGCCTCTTTCGTTTACATTGTAAATTTCGAATATTTGTAATAATGTAGCTTTTCCCACAATTAAATGCTTACAATTTGGAGAAATAAAGTTACATCCTATACATTGTGAAACCCTTGATGGTTCAAGGAATTCATTGTATGCATCCATTGAATATTAAATGTGGTATTCTAATATTAAGTGTGATCAACACTCTAAACTTAAAAGTCGATGAATTTTATTGAGAAAAGCCGCACTTAAGAGAGGTTTTAAAAGTCTTTCCTATATTAGGTCAATGATAATATTTCCTATCACAAGTACATGAAGGTAACTAGAAGAAGATATATGTGTTATTTATAATAATAGATTAACATTTAATATCATATAAACCATCTTTGAAGTTACTTCAATAATGCTTACATTTCGTTAAATTCTCAATTAGAAAATTGTTTCCAGGGAAACCTTTATAAGGATGGGTAAAATGAACAATTGATTTTTCTATATGTTTTAACCATAAGATGGTATCAGAGAATTCCCAAGCTTCATGGGAAAATATTTTGTTAGACCTATAGTATACCTAGGCTAATATTTAATGTTTTATTTAGGTTATACCATCATCAATTCGACCTTACCCGGAACTGGAATATTATAATGTGTGTCAATTTTATAATGTATTATAATTTATTATTATATTCACATATGTTTAAAGAGGTATCATGAATACTAATGTTTCTTTGAAAGGACTTCGTTATTTTGTTTTAAAATTGTTCTAAATGTTTTTATTTATAATACATTCTAAATTTACATATTAATAACCATAAAGGTCTTTATTATAAGAGAGCTAAGTAGTAAAGGAAGACTCCAACAACAGTAGTAAATCCTAAGGTATTTGATTGTGCACCCGCTTCGTAAGTAGAAACGACATAAACACTAGACGTAGCAACAGTAGACAGGAAAATAACTGTGGATACTGATTGTGTAACGATATTACCTGTTATAACGTCGATTGTGGGTATGGATTTAAGTGAAGATGTTGACAATGAAGTAGGACTGGTATTACTATTGCTAACTTCTTCAACTAATGGGCAATATGTGGTATATGCAGTAGATATATCAGTAACCACAGTCAACCCAGTAGTATGAGTTACCTTAGAACAAGCACCACCAGTACACTCTAATGTGGTAATAATAGTAGTTGGGATTGTCTTTGTAGAAGATACAGATTCCTTAGAAGACACTTCAATGGAAGTAGTGGGGGTTTGTGATTCAGTGACAGAGTAAATTGAACTTTCAGCCGAGTAAAAGGAAGTTGCAACTTCACTTGTAGATTTGCCAGATAATGGACAGTAAGTAGTATAGACAATACTATCCTTTGTAATAGTTGTAAGACCAGTAGTTTGTGGTATCTTAGAACACTTATTATTTGAGCATGAAGTGATTGTTATTACTGTAGTGGAAGGGGCATCGATTGCATCTGAAGGAACGTTAGTGGAAGTGGTGCCGGTCGCCTTTGAAGAACTTAACACTTCGGTAGTATCAGATGGATAACTTACAATAGTGGAAGTGGTGCCGGCCTCCTTTGAAGAACTTTTCACTTCAGTAGATGATGAAAGAACTGAACTTGAAGAGCTTCTCCCAGTTGAAGCAGTTGGAGTAGTGGTGGAAATACTTGAAACACTTTGAATATCTTCGATATGACTGGATAAAGTAGGGTGTTCACTGGTGACTGGAACAGCAGTTACAATAGTGACGAGAATACCATCAACAGTCGTAGTATATGTTGTTAAACTTTGTGCTATCGTAGTAACATAACAATTACCGTCAGAACAAATAGTTTCGGTCTCGAAAGCTTCATGACTATCAGTGACAGTATAATATTCATAGACGAATTCTTCTGAAGAAGAAGAAGACTCGTAGGAAGCCAGATTTATGTTCAGGGTAACATTGGAATAAACAAATGCAGTAGGGACAACTTGAGAACTTGTACAAGACGATGAAATAGTAGTTGAACGTATGGTTGAGAGGTCAGAAGAAACAGCAAATGCTGAAGCAACTATCCCTAAGCTAGCAAGTATTCTTTTCATTATATGTGGGCTCAAAATATATTTTATTAATATTTAAATATTGTTATGAAACAATGAAGAATATGTCAATTATATATGTTGTCGGATTGATCAACGGCCATCATCATAAACAAAGCTGGCAATCCAAATGTAGAATTAGAGTTACTTAAAGCTGGCAACATATTGATTTAATTAAGGATATGGTCACTTCTGCTGGAAATAATGATCCTAATAGGAAAAACCAGCTCCAAATAGCTATATTCAGTTTTCATTCTTCCTATTTAGTCAACAAATACCTAATTTTGATGTGCCAGCCATCTGACATAAACTGTAAAATCTATTTTGCAGTCTTCAAAATCTACAGGTTAAATGATTTTTTATCATTTTGATCAGTAGCGAACTTAATTACAATAGAAAACTAAAAGTGGAGGAGAACAGTGGATCTGATGCGTTTTGTACATATCTTAACAATACTTAATTGTATTTTGTTCACTATCAAGAGTACATTTTCAGCTAATGTGAAGGAATACGTTATTGAGTTCGGAGATCAGAATATTGAGAGTACATTTGAACAAGCTACCTATTCCCTAGTATATTTTTATAGGGAGGGGTGTAAGTTTTGCTCTGAATTTAATCATGATTTTGAGTATCTAAGCTCTTTATATAACAAGAGGAATGACTCACATCCAGGCATTTTTCAAATCATTAAAACTAATGGAATGGTTAATACTAGACTAAACCTGTTATTCAAGGTAGAACGATATCCAGCATTGAAATTATTAAATTACAAAAGTAAAGCTATAATTACTTATAAAGAAAAGAATCGAGATTTAGAGTCTTTAATTAATTTTATTTCGAAAGAAACACAAGTAATGCCAAACTATGATTCAATAGAGTCTAATTTAATATATTTAAATGATACCAATTTTAATCAGTTTTTATCCAATTCAGAGAAAGATACAGTGGTTGTTTTTATCCTTTCATACTTGCAGGGTTGGGAATCATATTTATATCCAAATCACTTTTATCAACAACTAAGTGATCGTTATAAAAATTTAAACTTTGCCCTTGTTGATTCTACCCAATTTGTAGCATCTAATATTACCTCAACGTTTCATATAGGCGACTTTCCAGCTTTGATGTATTTTTCTACATCTGGTCAATTTAAAGTCTTTCAGAACAAATTACAAATTCAGCTATCTAAAAATAATCTTAAAGAAGATGATATCCAATTATTTATATCTAATATACATGTCGATTCTCAGGATTATGGTGTATGGTATGATAATACGGAATCTTTGTTTGAAAGTATAGAAGGTGAGGTTTACGATAATACAAAACATATGAAAAATTATGGATTTAATTTCAGACAACAGGCCATTGGAAGCGGCAAGTCATCTGATCTTCTTGAAGAATACAGAAGCTTATTATTGTCATTAGAATTATGATTAACAGATTGGTGACTATAGACTTTACATAAAATATTTAACCTTTCAATTGAAATCCATAACGCAATAGCCTGCATATAACCGATAATTGTTTAATATGTAAAAATCTGACCGCCAGCGTGTTTAGTTTTAATGCTACTAGATTTAAGATAAGGCACCATGAATATATTTCGATTCTTTGGAGATTTATCCCACTTGGCTAGTATATTGATATTAATATATTCAATTGAATTGCATAAATCAATTGCAGGCTTGTCAGTCAAAACCCAGACTTTATACGTCATTGTTTTTTTGACTAGATATTTAGATTTGTTTACTAAATATGTATCACTTTACAACCTGTTAATGAAGATATTCTTCATTGTATCAACTACTTACATTGTTTATATAATGACTAAGAAATACTCTAGATCTATTAGGGAAGATCTTGATACTTTTCCCATAAAATATTTAGTTTATGGTTCATTACTTGCATCAATTATATTCACTCATAAGTATAGTTTCAGAGAAATTACTTGGTCATTTTCATTGTGGTTAGAATCAGTTGCTATTTTACCACAACTCTTCATGTTGCAAAGAACAGGCGAAGCTGAGAATATCACAACGCACTATATCTTTGCTTTAGGGTTATACAGAGTATTGTACATTCCAAATTGGATATACAGATACTTTGCTGAAGGAGTGTTTGATTATATTGCAGTTCTTTCTGGAATTATTCAAACCATTGTTTATTCTGATTTCTTTTATATCTATTACAACAAAGTTTTGCAAGGTAAGAAATTTGAATTGCCTGTTTAGATATGGTGATCACTTATTATGTATTTAAAATAGCTATAATATACTATAAACGAATTCTAATTCCTCTTACTTTTAATCTCTCTTTAATGGGTAGTATTCTGTCCTTACTCCTTCCTTGGTAACAATAAGGATCTCCAATCCGTCCCCTACTTGGATATGTCTTTCTGTTGCCGATGAAAATGCATCTTGCACTAATTTTAAGACTTCTTCTAAAGTTAAATATCTCAACTCCTTCTTCTTAGTTCCATTAGAACCTGGTTCATATTGATTATAAAGATTAACTTGATTATCAAGGAATGGCATGATCAAACTTGCAGCAGCACCACCAGCTCTACATTGCTCTCTCTCATAAGAACCAACTGGATCAAATGAATACACTGCCCCTTTTCCTTCTTCATCTAACCCTGCTATTAAGGTAGAGACATAATAAGGGAAAAACCTTTTTCCATATAATAAATGCTGAATGTATCTTGCCGCACTTTTAATACTCAATTTCTTACCTCCATGGTTAAACTTGTACCATTTCAGTTGATTTTTGAAATTATCTATCAAGGCAGCCCCGTCTGCAGCAAAACCATTAGCTGTCATTAAAATATCATCACCAACATTAAATACCTTAGGTTCATAACGGGAATTAATATTATAACCGTTAACTTGTCTAGTATCACCCGCCAAAACAGCAAAATCTGCTCCTGCGATTCCTAATACTGTACCACCATTATCGGAATATGGATTAAATCTATGTTCAATAGGAACACTATGGACCTCAGCAGAATATTCTGATGCAACTGTTGCGTTCATAGTATTAATCTGTTCTATTTCTTAAAAGCCTTAGATAAGAAGTTCTAAGTTTGTATACCACTAATGCAATTGAATTGTATTTGAATTAATATTGATAGCTCAATATCTATATGGCATAATCTACTCAATCGCCACTGTGAATAATAATTTGTACATCACACGACTATATTTAAGTTCTTTCATATTCAATGTATCAACGAAGACAAAGGAAATTCAAGAGTGTATTTAAGCATCAACTTTTGCATTTTTATTTACCACAACTCAAAGGCTAGCTGGAGTTAAATGTGGTAACTTATACTTTTTTATCTTTATCTTTATTCTGAATATAGTATTTTATTGTTTACTGTGTGATTAATGTATATTAGTACATCTATTTTCAGCTATTGACCAAAGAGTGGTTCTATTTACAAACTTTTAAATATCATATAAGGAACTAAATCCATTTATATAAATTAATAAAGCCACGAGAAAGAATTGGTATTAATCCACATATAAATTCAATGCACAAATGGCCATCAAATAACTATTGCAACATCTAACTCAACTCAAATGATTGACCCTTTAATACCTCAGTATCTATCCAATTTTTAAGGCTAGTATGCCATTAATTTTTAGAAGATTGCTGGATTCTAGATATATAGGCTTTTGAAATGACATTCCATGATCTCATGTATTTTTCTAAACATTGATTCACACATGCATTTTCATATTGGTTGATGGTATCCGATGGTTGTTGAATACATTTTTCAAAACAGTTTTCTGTGATTTTGTTAACTAATTCAGTAGCATTTGCAACAGCTAATTCCTGACTTATTTGCTCTTGAATTTGTTGTTTAACTTGTTGAGATTTTGTTGGCTGAGCGTTTTCAGAAGTAGAAGTAGAAGGAGTTCCAAAAAATGCCATCGTATATTATATTACAGTTGATAAAATTTCGATTAAGATTAAAGATTATAAGAGTTGGATGATATTTTCAAACTAAAAAAATGTAATTTTTTCTAAGAAAATCATTACCCGGATAATTATCTGGAACTATCGTGAGTATTTTGTAGGTGCTTATCAGTTAGAAATTCCGATTTGTTTGAGTGTCTTACCAACAAGGTGTTAACTTATGGAAAAAAATACCAAATCACAGCCAGGGAAATCAGTCCATTTATTCGTGTTTATTCATGGTCTTTGGGGAGGGCCTAATCATCTACAGACTATAGAGAGAAATATTAAAGATCTAATACCTTCTTGCACCAAAGATAAAATAGTTACTTTGAAGCCTTCGTGTTTTAGGTTTTGGAAAACCTATGATGGACTAGAGCTAAATGGTAAGAATATTATTAGAGAAATACTTTATGAAATTGAAACTCTTAAATTGAACAATGATTTGCATGTGAAAAAAATTAGTATAGTTGGATACTCACTTGGGGGACTTATTTCGAGATACATTATAGGAGTGCTTTATGAAATGGGTTTCTTTGAGGTGGTTGAACCTATCTTCTTTACTACTTTTGCAACTCCACATGTAGGAATCGAATTTTTCAAGAACAACATTTTTGATAAGATTGCAAATAAAGTTGGGCCATACTTGTTTGGAAAGTCCGGAAGGCAATTATTTATTAAAGACAGAGATAGGCTTCTAGTTAAAATGGCAGACCCAGAAAAGATATATTTTCAGGGGTTAAAAAAGTTTCAGAAGCATATACTTTTATCAAATGTTAAAAATGATCGTACTGTAGCATTTTTCACATCTTATATTACAGAATATTCACCATTTGATGAGTGGGGAAATGTTAAAATTGAATATTTGAAAGGATTAACCCATTCAAAGATTGGGACATCTTTTGTGAAACCGAAGTTTGTTGACTTGACAAGTTGTCAACCTGTAGATAACAATGAAGGTTTGGAAGTAAATATCCAAGAAGAAACTTCCTTTTTAAGATCTAATAAGACCGCTAGAATACTTATTATTTGCTGTATTGCTTTATTCGTCTTACCTTTATGGATTCCCTTTATCCTAACTAGTAGTTTTTTTGCAAGTATCTACAGCTTGATAAAGGTGAGAGTTGTTTCTTTTCCAAACATCAATGAGCACTGGGACAGAGTCAGGAATTCCGTATACGGTACGTCCCCAGTAGATAGAGAAGATGCACGGATAGGAGAAAACCAGCGTAATTTCAGAAGTAATTTACGCAAGCAAGATTCATTTAAAGGAGATACTTCAAATATTACAGAAAACACAATGGAGAGTATTATGTATGCTGAAGAACAGTTCACAGAGAGATCTCCAGACTCAAAGGCATTGCATAAGGATGATGATTCTGAAAGCATAGTATCTGATTTGAGGTTAGACTCTGATAACTCTGAGTCTGATTCAGATTCCCAGTCCACAGAAGAGTTTGATCAAAAAAATCTTAAGAAAATACTTGAAATTGATATTTTAAATAATGATAAAAATATGGATAATAATCTTCCACTCCTTAAGATTTCAGATTATGAAGAGTTCCCTCTTTTTAACCAGAAATGTATGTTAAAAATGAATAATGATAAACAGTTCATAATTGATTCATTGAACACTTTAGATTGGATCAAAATTCCCGTTTACATAGATGCATGGAATTCACATGACGGAATTGTAGCAAGACGTGGTCCTCGTACAAATCCAAAGGGAACTGCAACAATCGGTTTGTGGTGCTCAATTTTAAGAAATCATTTGAAAGAAACGAGCGAGCCGTAGTTTTGAGAAGAGCGAGGCCCGTTCGCGATATAGACAATGTATATATTTGCTGTTTTATATTTTGATATTTGTTTATTCCATAATATATGATAAGAAAAATAAAATAACAATGTATAGATTGAATCCTGCTGTACTAAATATCAAGCAATCAGTCAGGTATTTGGGATATGCAAAATGCAACGTGAATGCTCATTTAAAATTACCAAATAGATTGCCAGTTAGTTTCAGGAAATTGGGGTTCGGTCTAGGAGTATCAGTAATTGGGGGGTATACGCTATCATTAATACACAGTAGGGTAATTTATAATGATGTACATGCAATTGACTCTACTATACATGAATTAATTCCTGCTAAGGATGCTGAAACATATGAAAATGCCCTTTATTTGGCTTCGCGGAAGGAAGAAGAGCAACAATACAGCCAGTACAGAGAAGAAAGGCTAAGTGGTAATATTTTTAAAAGGATCTTCTATTATATTCAATTTAAAATTGTGGATTATATAATTGATCCAATTATTACCATCAGCCGATTTCTAGAATTAACAGCTATTTTCATCCCAGTTTTAATTTCTTCGCCAATATGTTATTTCGGAAGAAAAATGAAAAAAGGGAATGATAGGTCTGGTGCCTATATATGGTGTCGTTACTTAAGATGGTCTACTGAAATTGCTGGGGCATCCTTTATCAAATTGGGTCAGTGGGCTGCATCGAGAACAGATATCTTTCCAAAAGTATTATGCGATGAATTAAATCGCCTTCACTCCGATGCTAAAGCACATTCTTTAAATGCTACAAGGCGAATATTAAGTGATAGTTTTGGTATGCATTTCGATGAAATATTTGACGAATTTAATGAAAAACCCGTGGGTGTCGGAGCAATTGCTCAAGTATATGAAGCAAAGTTGTCTTCAAAAGCAATAGAAAAAGCAAAGGTTATAGAAACGGACCGAAATTCAAATTTGCATTTTGTTGATAAATTTATCGTTACAGAAGATTTGTGCTCAAGCCAAAATGTTGCAATCAAGGTGTTACACCCAAACGTTGAAGTAAAGATTGAAAGAGATTTGAAGATAATGAAATTTTTTGCGGAGGCTATTAATGCAATTCCAACAATGGAGTGGCTCTCACTCCCCGATGAAGTGGAACAATTTTCAATACTTATGAGGCTACAGTTAGATTTGCGTATTGA
Organism: Schwanniomyces sp. yHRVM31; assembly: GCA_030462985.1. Taxonomy (NCBI): domain Eukaryota; kingdom Fungi; phylum Ascomycota; class Pichiomycetes; order Serinales; family Debaryomycetaceae; genus Schwanniomyces; species Schwanniomyces sp. yHRVM31. The sequence goes on from JAKVQU010000040.1 coordinate 44,299, forward strand.
AGCGTTAAATTTGGCAAAATTTAGAGAAAATTTTAAATCTAGATTAGATATACATTTCCCGAAACCTTACTTAAACTTCACAACAAGAAATGTTCTTGTTGAAGAATTATTTCATGCTATCCCTATGAGCCAACTTTTATCATTGAAAGAAAACTTTGGAAAGAACTTATCCAAGGAAATAAGTGATAAAGGATTGGATGCGTTTTTAAAAATGTTGATTTTGGATAATTTTGTTCATGCGGATTTACATCCTGGAAATATGATGGTCCGCTTCTATAAGAATGAACTCTTTAAGCATGAAAAAGAATATAAGATTGTAAAATCAAGTAACGAAGACGAAACTAATAGAATCACAGATGAATTGTTGAGCCTTAAAACTGAACAAGAATGGTGTGATAGATTAGAGCAGCTTTATGAAGAAGGATACCATGCCGATATTTGCTTTCTTGATGTTGGATTAGTTACTGAATTGAACCATGTAGATAGAATCAACTTCATAGACTTATTTAAAGCTTTATCTGAATTCGATGGGTATAAAGCAGGTGAATTGATGGTTGAGCGTTCCAGATCACCGGGTACAGCATTAGATAAGGAGATTTTTGCAATGAAAGTAGAAAAATTAGTGGATAGAATGAAGGAGAGAACTTTTACCTTAGGAAACATTAGTATTGGTGATCTATTAGATCAGGTATTGGGAATGGTAAGACAACATCATGTAAGAATGGAAGGAGATTTTATTACAGTTATTGTTGCAATTTTATTATTAGAAGGAATTGGTAGACGATTAGATCCAGATTTAGATTTATTTGCAAGGTTCGTATATGCTTTGCTACTTGGGTTTCCTACTGAAAATGACATAAGCGCATTTTTTATCTAGGAATCGAGAATTGTGGAACCATGAGAGAGTAGCTTACTAACAATATCCAGCTCTTTGCCTGTATTAAGAAAATTAGGAGCTCTGAAAGAGGGAAGAGAGATCCTCAAGAATGAAAATTCATTGAACATGATGAAAGTGTGGGTAGCTTTGGAAGTCAGACAATTTATCCATGCATCAATTCATGATGTAAGTATTTTCCCAATTATTAATGATATTTTATTATTTATTTTACTAACTATATATTCTAGATTAACTCACTTGTTAAAGCAGATATGCTTAGTCCTAATGTATAGATTTATTAGACTTTTAATATATATTGTTCAGTTAGTCGGAAAACCCAATTCATATCTCCGATAATTGCGTACAGGAACTCTCTTGCAGTGTTAATCTGGCGAACGCCGTAGATATTAGGAAATTTAATTTGACAGAATCACTAAATCCAGGTGGGAATAATAATTGATATCCAAATGTCAAACGATACGATAGATGGTACTCAAAAGAGTAAGAAGAATAATTTAGTCGATAACTCCACTTATGATTCAAAAGACTTGGAGAGAAATTTTATAAACACACATCAAAAAGGGTGGAAACATGGGGTAACGAAGCCCTATTCCGTTGTTAAGTATAGTAAAGTTGATAGGTCACGATATGGTATAATGCAAGAACGTGAAGAGGCGGAACTTAATCCAGCAATAGTTCTCGAGGAAGTTGGACGAAGTCAAAATGGAACGCAACATGAAACACGCAGGCCCGTTGTTGAACCATGCAACAAGACGAATTATAGCGTATTTGCTCCGTATTTTTCAATCCCTAGTATCTTATATAGTGTCCCTAAGGCACCAAAGAATTTGTCGTATAGCACTGAGATTACAATGCCACAATTGTGTTACCAGAATTACTTCGACCTGGACGGATATAGTTTCGTTTTTGGGGGACTTGTAGCTGATATGGACACATTAAGCAATTATGGAATACCTTCAAACACAGATCCTAGTAGGATATCTGTTTATTTATCATCAGATGTACCAACACACGTAAATAAGGACGTTCTAATGAGTCCTTATATCGTCCAAAACAGGCACTTTTTTAAATATAATGCTATAAGAAAAGTGATTATTTACCTTGATACAATTAATTCCAAGGAATACCCTGGTAATATTAATGAACTTATGATTAGTAGAATTTCGGATAGTTTCTTATTTTTTTATGGTGGATTTTATATCAAGGATGAATTCTCGGGATATAGAGAAGACATAGATAGATGGATTATCAAACGAAAGTTAGTTTTAAACGAAGATGGCTTTATTTTAAATTTAGATACGTTGAAATTTTCGAAGATCAACCTAATTCCAGATACAAAAGATTTGAAGATTCCAAGAATTGGAAGTGGGATTGTTTCGAGTAAATACAAGCAATTGGAAAAACAAAATATTATGACCAGAGTTCCACTGCCACCTATATTTGCCGATGTTGATGAATTAGAGAATGTTAAGTCTCCTAAGACAAAGGGAGCACAGTCTACCAACACAAATATAAAGTCTCTATATGAAACATCATCAAATTCTATCAAGTATAATGTAAGTCTTCATTCCTCAAGTGACTCGGCAAAATCCGGTATATCAAATGCAAGCATTGCCTCAGGTACTGGTAGTCTGAAAACTGGTATAATTGCTAAACTGTCGAAGTTGTTTCATAGACATAGTTCTAAAGGAAATAATTATACTTTAAAATCGCCTCAATTACAGGGATTACAACACACCTATTCAGACCTTGTGAGTAAAAATCGGTCAAATTCGTTTAATAGTATTGGTAGTAGACCATCATCTCCATTTCAAGCACCTCAAACCAATAGTTTGCCTCCACTAAAAGGTACAAAAGATGAAATTAAAAATGATAATTCTGAATCAGATGATAATAATTCATTCATAACGGGTGATGATAGTAGCATTAAACATAATGAAGGTGATGAAGAACAAGAGAGCCGTGACCCAACCGAAGAACAGGGCCAAAACAATCCATTGTATGAAAATATTAATTCAGATCCTACAAAGTATAGTATTTTGGTGTTTATTTTTGGAGGATTTATCCCCGAAGATTTGAATGGTTATCAGATTTTTAAAGCTACTGACGAATTGCTACGAATAGAGTTGGTTATATATGATTCCCTGAATGATTTAGTTTTTGAGAAAGATGCGAAAGTTGTCAAATACAATAGTATCTTAGCTGATGAAGGTAAATTGTGGCCATCTCCCAGAGGATATTTTGCATATACACTGGTTGATTGCAGGAGAGAGCTCGATACAGCGGAGGCGTGCCTAACATCATTTAATTTATCATCAAATCCATCAAGTGATGATCATTCTACATTTTCATCTTCGACTAGGGGAAGCGATAGACGAGATAAATATCATATTTTGGAGAAGTTTTTTAATAACAAAACATTTATTGTTCAAGGCGGTACTAATGAAGAATATGAGACTTTCAGTGATTTTTATATTTTTGAATTCCTGACATGTTCTTGGCAGCTATTAAACACATATGCTTTTAATTACTTTGATTCCAAGCTACAGCCATATGAAGATGATGATATTTCGTTATATTCCGATGAAAGAAAAGTAGAAAACCCTAAGCTTGAAGAAGCAGAGTTTCGGGCAAGTCACCATAGTGCTATCTTCTATAGAGCAGATGATTGGGACTATTTATTCTTTTTTGGAGGCTATAGAAATGATTATTTAAGGCTATTTGATAAAGAGCCTTATAAATCAGATAAATTAGATGTTTCCAGACTTTCTAAGTTCTCTCTCACACCATCTAATCAACAATTGTTGAGATTCTCTGTTTTAAATTTGCAAACACAGACTTGGAGATTTTTAAGATTTTACTATGATATGGGACATACCATAGAAGAAGAATGTATGAAAAAGATACAACAGAATGAAAGTTGGCATAATGCTAGACTATGCAATATTGGTTCTACATATTCCATATCTGAAAATGTAGTGACAATTGGCCATGGTTTAATAGTTCCTGTTCCGGAGAAGAAAGAGGATACAGAAAAATTAAGGAGTGAAATTCCAAGTGAAATACTCTTGTCTGGTGCTAGGGTTTGTTTTACGATTCCTAATGTTTAAGTTCTGTATAATATTGCTAATATATATTTATTATATAATAAATTATATAATCAAACGTCGAATTTTTGAAAAATCGCAGAGTTCACTTTTTAGGGTAGCTAATGAGTAGGTTTAAAATACGTTCTTTACTTTAAACATAATTATATAATTAACAATAATGTTTGGATTAGGTGGTGCTGCTCCTCAAATTTCTTCTCAACAAAAGTTAAATGCTGCTGAAGCAGAATTAGATATGGTTACTGGTATGTTTAACCAATTGGTTGAACAATGCCATAAGAAATGCATTAACAGATCTTACGCTGACTCTGATGTCACGAAACAAGAAGCACTTTGCTTAGACAGATGTGTCTCCAAGTATTTCGAAACAAATGTCCAAGTTGGTGAACACATGCAAAAGATGGGACAATCTGGTCAGTTTATGGGTAGACAATAAATGTGATGTTTTATGAAATATTTTTCTTTCTTTAGAAAGCAACAAATTATGGCTGATGGTTAATTAAAGGAATCATTATTTATTTGTTTTTTGTACATACTGCTCAATATAATATATGATTTATTTGCATCGATTTAAAATATTTTGTTGTATGAATTAATGATCATAATTCAAATGTAAAATAATATATACAGTTAGGTTATTAAATCCGATTATGCTTGTAGCAATTAACATAAGCCAAAAGCTCTTCCTAATCTTAACTTGGTACCTTCCCAAGTATTAAATTTTGGTCTGACATCTACAAAATAGTCGGCCTCATTTTGGCCACCATAAAAGTCTATGACATATTCTATTTCGGTGCCACATCTATCGACTTTCCAATCATGTCTATCAAATGGAGCTTCTTGACCCAATATATTTGACTTGAACCAAGCTCTTGGAGTTAGCTTCTTAGAATCACCTTTGAAACTTGAGAGTTTTATACCTCCACATTTCTTAATAGATTCGTCGTTATATGAATGTTCCCACATTAAAACATGCCTCCAAACCAGTTCGTTTACAGCGTTATGGATAGGAACAATAGTCTTCATATCTTCCTTCTCAGGGTTCCAGTTTTTGCGCTTCATGGCTTCAAAAAATTGCTTTTGAGATGGATACACCCAATTTGATCCCGTAGCTGTTCTTGGAATAGAGCTAATTTCTCTTTCTATTGGTAAATCCACCTGAGATGTAGTATGCTCTTGAATATTCTCGCTAGTATGTGGGGAAACTTCTATAGATTCGGAGTTAAATTTTGGTATAAGGGAAACTTTGCTTAACCATGATGATCTAGTATCTGGACTTACAGGACATGCAGATTCTTCTTCAGCTTTTTGAATACCAGGAGAAGACTTAGCTTTACTCAACCAAGCTTCTCTAGTAGAATGATCTACAGGGCATTTCGTCTCTTCATTACTCATTTTACTTGCTGACTTCCTTGCATTATGATTAGCTAAATTCTCATGAATTTTAGTAGCGAAGTTCACGTGAAAAAATAAAAAAATATGGTTAGGCATATATTTAGGCCATAGTTATTAGATATATTATAATATTGTAATGAAGTTCTGTAAATGATTAGGTTTCGTCTACACACAGAATTAGCATTTGATTCAAGGCCAATTAGTAAATTTTTTTCTTTTCGTCAATAGATAATTCACCGGCACCAGCATTAACAATGATCAATAACCCACCTACAATTGATAACGTTTGGAAAAATTCGTAGGCTAAGAAATCACGGTTGGAGTCATGACTAGCATACCTCCAGAATTGGTTGACAAAAACATTGTAGAGGAATAATAATACTGTAAGAATAAATGCAGCAAATTTGGTCTTATAGCCAACAATAATAGAACCACAAGAAACAAAACCTACTAAAATAACAATAACTCTAGTAAACGAGAATGAAGCTGAAAACACGAAACCTAAGAATAAGAAAACCAATAATAATCTACCAGCTAATAAGAAGTACTTTTTATCGTCCTTGTTATTTAACATAGGCAAACCTGGCATAGCTAATGATCTCTTGTCTCTTACCAAAGTATCAGAAAATGCAAGAATAAGACCTCCAACAACCGATAAGTTTCTTAAAATGAATTGGCCATCAAAAATCAATCCGTAGAATATACCTTGTAATGTAACAACTGCAATTAATGCAATTGTAGAAACTGCTGGCTTTTTTCTTAAAACCAATAATGTTGAAGCAGTCAACATTGTAATGACATTGGCAATCAAGAATAATACTGTTAACCAACGCCAAATATGCTTGTAGTTGTGCAAATAATACACTTGTTCGGACCATTGACTGATGATTCTCAAGGAATCTTCAAAGAAAGTAGCAACAATGAAGGATCTACCAATAGATGGAACATATGGTTTCAATGGTTTCAAGTAATCGTCAAGTAAATCTTCTACCTTCTTTGAGAAGTCTTCAAAGTGATCTAATGCTGGCTTAGAATTGGAGATTGGACCTATGTTAGGAGTTACATTGCCTGCCCCGAGTGGACTATTAATCGGATTTTTGAATTGATTAGGACCACGGTATGACATCTTGACTTAATGATAAAAATATTAATTTCTAAGCCGAATACTGTGTACTTCTTTTGTGGGATCAAGTCTAAAATGAGGAGCAAATTGGACACGCAATGAATTTTCATAGTCGTGTGAAATTATAAACAATGAAGACTGGTTTACAATGCTCTCACATTTGTATACAAATTTCTTTATTAGCAGTTACAAAGACTTGTGTTTATTTTACTTTCTCTATACTATAGCTTATGTAGATACAAATTAATGTACTATAGTATTTACTTGGAAATCGTTAAATGTGAGTATTTAAATTGAAGATGAACTAATATACATTATACATGCTAAATTAATGATTGGTAAGCTTAGAAGACCTCATATTACCATGTTTTCTAACCTCATTATCCATAAGATCACGGACTCTATGACCACCCGCAATGCCAATGGCCAATGTAGATTCTAATCTATCTAACGGCATCTTATCTTCAAGTAGAAGTAGAGCCAATTTTTCACTCTTACCTATAACACCAATAGTCAAGGTACTCATGTCATTCTCCTCAAGTGTATTCAAGTCCAACAATGGTGTCTGATCATGCAATCCCACATTAATTGCCGAAACATAGTCGTACATAGATATACCAGCATCGATTAATGCTAATGTAATTGCATTGGTCATTCCAGCCAATAATCCTCCATCTTGAGCTAAAACATGCAAATTAATCTGAATAGTAGTTCTTGGGTACAACTTGCACATTACACTTTGCTCAAACGTTCTTTCAAGAGTAGCTTTTAATTCAATTATTCTTTTTTCATTTTTTTGTCTCTTTTTTCTTTCAAATGTGGAGAAATTGGCGATGGATATATTCACTTCTATAGTAGCCTTGGTATTATTTGATAGAGATTTAAGAGTAGGCTCCATTGGTCCTTGTACCATACAAATTATTTTAGTGTTACCTTGTTCAATATATGACGATCCGTCCGATGAGTTTGGATGTGTATTTATACGACAATCAAACCTACGTAATTCGTTCCACCTTCTACCATCGATTCTCAAGCCCTCTGGTGAGTATAACTCAAGACGTGACATATTATTCTATATTTAATTCCAAGTAGAGACTTTATACATTTATATAAATTTTTCTAGAGACCTCTTCTAAGTTTTTTTTGATAGTTCCGCTGGTAATGTGCAGGATGAAAATCTGGATGTTGTTGCATTTCATCGATGAAGACACCCAATATCCAGCAGTTGATAAGGAAAAACAAACAAGATGAGTATAGTAAACCATTGTCAAAAGTGCTTTCCCCTAAGAACTCTAATTTATATGCAAAAAAAAGCCAACTTACTTGGCCGAGCACCCAGAATGTAAGAACTAAAATTCCCCTAACATATTTTTCAGCGATCAACAGAGACCTTGACAAGTAGTGTGGAAGAAATATAAGGAACCAGATGAAATATTGTGAAGTCATCACCTTATTAAATGCCACAAAGGCAAACGTTTGTATGAATAACGTAGATATGATATCTTTGCGTGCAAAGAAACATGGCAAAATTATACCAGAAAGCAATAATTGGGGAACCAAAGCATATTTTTCTACGCTGAAAATATTAGATTCTTGACCCAAAGTAGATTTGTAGTATAATGCAATATTGTATACTGAAAAGTTATGCCTGTGATCAATTCTTGTCAAATGGTATAAGTAAGAATGATATAAAAAGTTGTATCCATATATAGAATACATCATATAGTTTAGCGAGCCTAAAGATGACATTGTGACAAATAAATACAGTAAGTTACTTTTATTTATCCACCTTAAGATAGGATAATCAAAAATTCCCTTTTTATCTTTAGTAAGATATAGCATCATACTTGGTAAATAAATAATCGGATAGATCTTGAAGTGAATGGCTACTCCAAGCCAAAAAGCTGAGAGGATATTAGAACCGTTCATTAAGTAGTAGATTGAAAGCATGACCATAATACTCAAAACACTTTCTGACGATCCTCTAGTGCTGATAGTGATTACCATCGGATTTAATAGCCATATTGACGATAATATAAGAATCTTATTCCTAGTCAAGCCTTGCACTTTCTGCAATAGTCTAGTGATCAAAATACCAGTAATTATGTCGCTTGTCATAAATATGAACTTTCCGGAATGATAAAATACTCCACCCCAAGAAGTAGGGATTAGAAACCATGCAAGGAGTGGTGTATATCTATATGTTTCTCTATCGTAAGGAGAAAGTCCATCATTTACATATCGAGCAGCATCAGTAAATACCAAATAGTCAATATCCGTGTATTTTACAGCCATACATGCATCCTGGTATAATCCAAAAAGGAAGAACCCTACTCTCAAAGCAATTGAAAGTATAAGTATATGTTTCACACTCAAGGGCATTCTAGTTATATTTCCAAGTACCTATGGAATTTTGAATGGTAGAAAAAATCACCCGCATTATTATATTCTCATCACACTTCACTGTATTTTCAAGAAATGTCAGTTGATCCACAAGAAGAAGTATACATCGAGTTTTTGAATTATGATTGGGATTCATTCCAAGAATTTCAAGAGGGCTTATCTCAGATATTGGAAAATCATTTAGAAAGTTTAAAAGAACAAGATCCTTCTGTTACTTCTATATCATCTACAGATAAACAACAATTAATAGATCAAGCTAAATGTTTCTTCTATTGCTCCCAAAGTGGTAATATATTGAGCTTAATGGATTATTATGAATGGAAGACAAGATTTGGTGATAAATATGATAAGAATAAAAAAATAATAGAAATTGAGCAGGATAGTGAGACCGTTACTGAATCTAATACAGATGAGCCACCATATTCTTCAAATTATCAAGAAGTTGTGGAGCTAATTGTTTCAGGTAAGCCTGTTCCTGGTATAAAGCAAATAGATGACACTGTATTAACAGAGCAAGTATCACAATCAACAGCACCGCAAAGACGCAAACCTTGGGAGAAATGAAAGCTGAGTTAGAAGTGATTTAATTAAACAAGGAATAACGTGGCATAGTCCTGCATTGTTTTACACGTATGCTATATGTTAGGAATATTTATAAATAGATAACTAATGCAAAAATCTCATAACTGCTTCAAAGGCAGCTAAAGCAGCCGCATTTGCAGGAAATGATCTTAAAAGAGATGGTCCAAAACCTCTAGTGAAACCTCTTAATCCCTTTTCTTTGTATATATATTTTACTGCGTCGATCCATCTAGGGAATTTCTTCTCTGCTCTTATTGGACTGTCTGTCATTATTGTTTGTTTAACAACATCGGCAGGATAAGCCACAATCCAGAAAACAGTAGCAGATAAACCACCGGACCAGAAATTAATGGAAGGTTTTGATAACTTTGTATTGTCTTCAAACCATCTAGTAAATATTTCATAGGATCCCCACCAAAAAACGAAGTTAGTTCTAAATATCATAGTAGAAAGTAATCCACTATATATACCTCTTATTCCAGATACTTGGTATAACTTTTGAGCGACATCAAGAGGACCTGAATATATTCTAGTCTTGGCGTCATATTGAACTTGTAATCTGGCCTTGAATTGCTCAATTGGAGCAGCTACAAATGAAACTGTCAATCCACTTCCTAACCCTGCAATGACATGACCCAATAATGGAAGTCTCTCTTCTCCTGGATACATATGATCATGAACTATCCTTCTATATGTATGTAAAGATCCCAACATTACTGAATCCATTAAAACCCATCCAACTAAAGGTGGAGTAAACCCTTTATAAAAACCCCTCAATCCTTCATTCTTTAAAGTTTGAAAGACACAGTCCATCGGACCCTTAAATCTTCCCTCCCCTGCAGTTTGCAATCTTACTTTAATGGTGTCAAATGGATGGCCCACAACATTTTTCATTACACCAGAAAACATACCGGCAACAAAACCGTAATATTTTGGTGGGGGGTTTGCCATTTTAGCATCCTCAAGCAATATCTCCTCCTGTTCTTGTACTACTATTGACATAGCAAATTAATCTGGATTAATCTATTAGTGTTATGATTCATACTAAAATTTTCAAATCTTTGATATTTGTCGATCGGCACCGTCTATACCGTAACCGGCACGATTATGAGATTTCTAGCGTGGAGAAGATATAACATATTTGAGAATCGATATTTTCGAAAATGATATATCACCTAGATTATTCACCTCTTTCAAGCATAACAAGCAAATTCACAGGTACATTTAAGTTTAGTTTATGGCATTTAATCTACTTGTACTAAAAATATGCATCAAAACTAGCAACAATGTCGTAATATTATCTATAATGTCGTATTCTTTGCGACATTAATATCTAGAAAATTAATTCATCCAGAAATAAAGTGTTTTTGTGAGTATTTGGCACTTAATTCAGGTTCCTAGATAAATATTATGAATAGTAGCCCCGTGAAGAAGGAAACATCAGTTAAGAAAGAGCCTTCAGATAGTGTTAACCAAACTACAACACCAAATGTAAATGTGAAGCCAGAGGAGCAAGGATGGCAAGATATCCCATTGAAATGTTGCACTAAAGAAGAAGTGGAGGATACCAGATATCATATACTAAAATTCCAAACAAAACAGAATGTAGATATTTGCAAAGACTTAACTAAGCCGGTAAGGATGCATAGAAAGGATCCCCGTAACATTCAATTTCAATTAACTAGAAAAGAGATAGATCAACGTAAGAGAGAGGTGGAGGAAGAAAACTTGATGAAGGAGAAGCAAAAACAAGAAGAACATGAAGCTGCAATTAAGGAAGCCATAGAACGAGGTGAAGATCCTAGTAAAATAAAATTAGAATCAGAAATTGGCGAAGTTGCTCCAGATGGAGGTGCCCGTAAATCTAAGAAGAGTATGTTTAAACGTAAAACTAGACAAATCAATTTAATGGACGATTCTAAAAGAAAGCTTAGGTATGAAGAATATTATCCTTGGGTGCTTGAAGATTATGATGGAAAAAATGTCTTTGTTGGTAACTATGAAGCTGGTTTATCCGACTCTCAGCTGGTCTTATTTGTATTTGATAAGGATGGCTTCAAGATGGTGCCAGCTGAGAAGGTGTATAAGTTTACCCCAAGAAATAAGTATGCAACTTTAACATTGGAAGAAGCTGAAGCTAAGATGGAAAAAAATTCTTCAGTTCCAAGATGGTTAATGAGACATATGGAGGATAAATCAACTTCTGAAGGCACGGTTGATCAAAGATTTAGGCATACTGCGTTAAATAACGGAAAATCACCTAGTGCTGTATCCAGAAGATTACGTACCGTTACAGGTGCAGCAAGTTCTAATGATAGAGATTCTGACCATGATGATCTTGATTTCGATGAGGAATTTGCCGACGATGAAGAAGCACCAATTATGGATGGTGATGAAGAAGAGAATAAGTTATCTGAGCAAAAAATAAAGAAAGAGATGTTAAAAGCTGCGCATTTTGATGGACAATCTGACGCAGATATAAATGAAGAAGATGATTTAGATGACTTATTTGAGACTGAGAAGTCAAGGAAAGTAGACAAAGAAGGGAAGAAATTAAGAAAAGTCTTAAATAAAACAGAAGGTGGTGTTTATGAAAGTGATGGTGAAGATGATAAGTTAAACCCTTACTTATCTAAGTCTGATTTAGAGAGTGAAAGTGAAAGTGAAAATGATATACAGGTTAAAACAGAACAAGCTGAAAACCTTCTCAAAGAGGGTAGCAAACTGTCACAGCGTGTTTTCTCTGCGTATAATATGGGTGATGCATTTGTTCAAATTAAAGCACCCTCTTCATTTTTAAGCTCTTTCCCTTCAGGTGAATGGGTTCCAGGTGGCCGTAAATTTCCAGTGAGTGTTCCTAATAAGAAAGTCAAATTGGAAGATGGTGAAACCAGTGCACCAGCTTCAGAAAAACAAAAGAGATCAAGATCACCCTTACCTGCTACTTCATCCTCCATGGACTTGAATTCTGCTGGACCGGATACCATTCTCGTTACAGTGAATGAAGTTATAGACATTGTAAGAAATAATCCGTTGACAACTAAGGAATTATTATTTAAGTTAAAAGGAAGAGTTAATGCACACAAAGACAATAAGTTAAGAATTATTAGTATTGTAAAGCAAAACTTGAAATTAGTGGATGGAAAATTGGTCTTAAGGGATTAACGAATTCTAATATTCATTTATAATATACAAAGTATTTTTTTTTACTTAAATATACTATTTATTATACATACAGTTATATTTATAACACTTCGATGATTTGATCATCTTCATCATCACTGCTTTCAACCTCCATGACCTTTTCAACTTCAGAATTCTCATCTCTCATTAATAACTGAACAACTCTGTCACATAAGTCAGCGATTTCTTCTATATCGAGAGCTTTATGTAATTCTCTAATCAACGGATAAACAGATTTTTCTCTTAAATATTCTCTAACTTCTTTGGTGGTGCATAAAAGGAGAATCGATTCTAAATGAGCACAAATTATTTCAGTAACAGGGTCCCTCTTCTTATCGGAAGGCAAAAGCTGTAATTCATCTGGTAAATTGAACATATCGTCTTCATCCATTTCTTCTGGTCCAGCGATAGGCAATAAAATATAAGGCAATAAATTAATTTTTTCATCAGTCAATAATTTTATATGACATTCAGTATCAAAAAGAGAATTCTTAATTGTAGAAGCAACACCCTCTCTTCTAATTTTAGAATCATATTTTTCGGTGAAAACAAGTAACTTTGAAATAGGAACCACACCATCATATTCTTGTTCAGTAATGAAATATTTTCTACCTGTTGAAAATCTAGAAATGTCAGCAAAGAAATATGATAAATAATCGTAGTCAGCGTATTTGTTTAATGTTCTATCAGATCCTTTAACAAAGCAATCCATTAAACAATCAATCGCATTAGTAGATTTGAATATTTTAGCATTTTCTTGATCAATTTTGATATCAAAAATTTTATTAATAGCATCATTCTTAGCTAAATTTGTTAATAATATACACATGAGATCGGCATTGACGTTCTTAGGATTGATGATCCTATTTACTAAGACAAATAGATATTTTTCATCTTCAACAATTAGATTTCTCATTTTACTATCATCGCATAAATTGGCCAAGATTGTAACAGAGTGTTGAACTTTTGTAACAGCATCCTCTAGGGATATCTTTTTTAAGTCCTTAATGGCCTCATAATTATCGTAACTAAAAATCTGTTGGTGAGCACCTTGTGAGTACCCAACCAAGTTATCTAATGCGATTTGAACAACAGCTGGTTGCGGAGAATGTAAGAACCCTACTAATTCTTCTAATTCATTTGGCATATTTAGGAATCTTTAATATTTATTACTAATTATATTGTAAAACGATATATAAATTTTCAATTATTTTTTTTGCGGTTATGAACCATGAGAGATGTTCCAGAAAAATTATGGCAAAAATTTAGTCCTGTAGATCTAAATCATCAGTAACTTGTAAATAATAGTAGTAAAATGCTACTATTGACAAGTGACTATCGAAAAGTAATTTTTCATCTACAGAATGAATGTTACTAGAAGGGTATGGTATACCTGGAGAATACCTATAAATATTTCTCGTTAAATCCCAATATGCTTTTGTATCAGTGTTACCAGTTGAAATGAAAGGAGCAAATATAAAAGTATCATTCAGGCTTGGATAAATGAGATCTTCGAATAGGTATCTTAAGCATCCGCCGAATGCCTCCCAAACGTCACCTGTTGCTGGGGTAATTGGAGCTGGTTCAAGAGCTCCATCTAAAGTATAATTGAAATACCCATTTGCCGTATGTTCCCTGATTACATGTCCGTTAGAAGTGATACCCAAATCAAATTTTTTAGCAATTGTTTCAATATCTTTTAATATTTTCTCAGATGTTGACTGTACTGACTCTTCTATAGCTATACGCTGATTCACCACAACTGATACATGTTCTGGAAGAGCATTAGATTTAACACCACCTTGTATTATATCAGCTGCTTGAGAAGTAGTAATAAGGTATTTCCCTTCTCCGGATCTTGATAAATATTCAATAACCTTTTGATTAGCATTTGCATCAATATGAGCCTTTAAAATACTACTTTTTAAACCCTTATCAATTTTTGTTGAATGCTCTGCTACACATTGTAATTGATTCAAAACTGGATTTGCATTAGTGAGGATACTGTCATATTGTGAGCTCTCAATAAGGTCGATGAGTTTTGAAATTAAGCCGATAGAAGTATGGGCAGGAGGAACAGATGAATGACCCCCTGGAGTAAATAAATCAATAACTGAATTTAAATGACCTTTTTCACCTGTTGCTGGTAATATAAAATTGTTACCTTCTATAGTTTCATATCCTGAATCGCCTTCATCAATAATTTGAAAGAATGAATCTGGACCGTATCTCGCTAATAAATGTTTTGCAATCTCAAGTGCACCTATTCCTGATGATTCTTCATCATAACCAAAAGCTAATATAATGGTTCTTTTTGGAACAAACTCTGATTCCTCAAGTAAGAGTTCGATTGTTTCAAGAAGTCCTATTAGCAAATCCTTACAATCAGAAACACCTCTTCCAAAAATAAATTCCCCATCATATTTACCTTCAAATGGAGGGTAGGACCATTGATCAACTGTCTCTCTGTCTACTGGAACGACGTCCATGTGAGCCGCTAAAAGGATTGGTTTTTTATCAGAAGAACCTTTCCAAGTATAAACTAATCCGAGTTTATTCACTTTTTCAACCTTTAGTTTTTCGTGGACTAATGGGAATGTAGACTCTAGGTATCCGTGAAAATTTTCAAATGATTTCCATGATGGTTCTAATTTATATAATTCCTCAAGCGTATCTGCATTAGCGGGATCGATCATATCATCATAAACTTCCGTATCATACTGAACAGCTTTAGATAACTTTCTAATAGAATCACTCCGAAAACCTTCGTCCAGTAATATTTTCTTTAAAGTTTGAGAATTATACAAATACTCTGTAGGGTCAATTTTCTTTACTAATGGACAAAGTGAATCAGGGTTGTCTGGGGCCAGAAGGTAACTCGAACTTCTCAAGTAAGGGCCATTAGAAATTTTCGTCCTAGAGCAATAAAAGCCAATTATCAAAGCGCTAGCTATTATATATCTTATAATTGACTTTGACTGCTTACTTTTAGTCTTGTTATATATTGGTAAGTCTGTCTTTTCCATATTTTATAGAAACTAGGGAGTGGTAATTACAGAAATCATTAGTTTAATTTTTGGTTCCGCACAATTGCTGCGCATTGATTACTAGATAACGATAAAGCAGTTAAAATTGAGAGAAAAAATATATTTGATCACAAAGAGTCTTTTCCTTAGCATATGTAACTTGAGGATTGGACAAATCGCCTCTTACGGCATACCCGTGGCTGACACCTGAAAATAAGTCAATTTGATATCTTAAACCTTTTGATTTTGATAACTTTGAGAGTTCTAACTCAGTCTCATGTCTCAATTCAGGCCCAAAAACAGGATCTGTTTCAGCAGCAGAGATTAAGATAGGAACTGCTATTTCCTTAACTTCTTCTATGTCAACTAGAGAAGGATGTGCTACTGCAATTGCATCGAAATATCCATTTTCAGTAGCACCTAATATAGAAAATTTAGCACCATAGCAGTGACCAATAGCTCCCAAGAATTTAGGCTTCAAGCCTGACTTAACTTCCCCAATGTACTTGCTGAGGAATGGCCAAATTATCTCCGGTGAATGTTTTTGTTTCCAAGCTTGAAGAGCAGAAAAATCTGTCAATGGCTCACCATTGAACATATCTGGAATTAATACATGATACCCTGCTCTGGCAAGCTCGTCTGCAATCAACATGTTATTGTTATATTTATAACCAAAAACATCTGTAGCAATGATGATAATCCTATCGTTCCCATTTTCGGCACCAGTCTCGTATGTATCAAGCCCATAGAGCACGTTATGTTTACCTACTGGGGTACCTTCGTGAAGATGCGTGGTCACGCAACACTTTCCTAACGACTTAGATGCCATTTTAAATAATACTATTAAGTAATGTATAGAAAATCTAAATACCTATAAACGGTACCTCTGGTTTATTTATATATAGAATCGGAGTTATTCCGGACATATTAATGAAAGCTTAAATCCGCAGTTTAGGCTATAACCATTGTTGCATATCCAGTTTTTATAATTTTAGACTCAAGTATTGAACAATAAGGTAGGCATAAAGACTTGAGAGGTCTCAAACGAAACCTTATTTTGTATTTTTTGGTACTTTTGTGAATATGATTTCTATTTATCTCTTCAAAGCTTAATCATAGCATTTGCACTTGACAGTAAGTAGTTATATTTTTTACATAACTGCTCAGATTACTCCTTTGGCGTATTCTAGTAGAATTTACGTATTATTTTTTGACGGCAGGTACAATCACCAAAAATGATTGGGGAGGGGGGGATAGGAATGCTTGCTTTTAGACAACGTTCATAACGATCACTAGACACAAATCTACTATGGTTGACTAAATTTACTACTACTTAAAGATCAAAATTATTAACTTCTAGTAGTTTAATATGATGTGGGCATATAGATCAACTTGATTAAGTATAGAACAATACTTTCAAGTAACCATTGGATTACTTGGTATGTAATAACTTAAATTATAGTCATTCACAAAAGCTATGAACAAAACTTCGAACTTATATTTGTATCTAATCTAAAGCATTTAAATAGAGATTTCTAGCTTGAACAACGAAGATATTATAAGAATAATGATCAGAAATGTATTTCTCCTCATAATTGATTATAATTTAGACTTAACATTGAATTGGGCTAAGAAAGAGAGTTGATCAATAACGGTCTTTTCTTTGGCATATTTAACGGCTGGGTTAGAGATGTCACCTCTAACAGAGTAACCATGAGCAACACCAGAGAAGAGATCAATTTGGTATCTGAGACCCTTGGAGGCAGATAATTTAGAAAGTTCGATTTCGGTTTGATGTCTTAAATCAGTAGTGAAAATAGGGTCAGTTTCTGCAGCAGAAATAATGATTGGCTTTTCAAGAGCTTTGACTTCTTCGATTTCAACGAAAGAAGGGTGAGCAATGGCAACAACATCAAACCTACCATTCTTTCCACCTTCGAGAATAGCGTACTTGGCACCAAAACAATAACCAAAACCAGCTATAAAATTAGGACTATAATCCTTGACCAAATGATCTAAAAAGCTTGTAACAATTGGCTTAGTAATGTCTGGAGAGTGGTTCGTAAGCCACGGACCCAAATCACCGTGTGTCTCTGGAACAGGATCTCCCTTCAAGATATCCGGAACTAAAACTTGATATTTACCGGCTTTAGCTAATTGATCAGCAACAAGTAAAGTATTGTTGTAACGGCTACCGTAGATATCAGTAAGGATAACAATAATTCTATCATTTCCATGTTCAACACCGGTTTGATAAGTTTCTAACCCAAAAATAGTTTTGTGTTCACCAACTGGTGTGCCTTCGTGGAAGGTACCTTCAATACAACATTGGCCTGGAGCTTGGGATGCCATTTTTCGTAAATAGTTTAATTATTACTTTATTGACAACTGAAAAAGTCAGTTCCATGAGCTTCTTATATTTCCGATTTCTCACGTAAATTACCCAGTTCGGCCGAAAATGAATTCGGTGCGATTCTAAGAGTTTCGCACTATAAAATACCATTTAATATAAACCTCTATAATGTTCTATAGATTCTTCAGATAGCCCAAAGCCATCTTCTTGAAGGTCCAACCAGCTTACTTCGGAAAATTTTTCATCTTTCTTGGTATCTGTAATTAGGGTTCCCACAACTTCATCCACAACCAATAGGCATATAGCATCGTAGCCTCCTGCACCTGGAACTACCCCACCAAAACACCCATTGACAGTATTACATCGGTCTAATAAAGCAGTTTGTTGAGGGGGTTCAATTTCCGCACCCGTACAGCTTGTCAACATTCGTAGATTATATCTGATATCTTTGATCGAAGCTATCAATTCATAAAATGGCCCGAAAGTAGAATGAAGTTTTTGTGTAGTATCAGATTCAATTAAAGTAACACTTCTTTCTTGAAAATACTCTATGGCTGTATTATACTCATGAGGGTGTTGTTCGTATAAATGATGTAAATTGGTCAATGAGTTGATAAAACGTTCATTTGCTTGGTCTAATGACTCATATAACTCGCCAGCCTCTTCTTTGTAAGATTTTCTCCAGCTTAATACTTTAGAGACCAATTTAGGTGTCTCTGAACCACCATTAACATCGCCCATAATTAAGCGGATTCTTGGAGGTAACACGCACGATTCATGGTTAAACACCCACTCGGAATTTATTAACTTCTTAACTTCTGATCTGAAAGATACTTGGAGAGCCGTATTTTGTGAGTCTGAGTGATATGGATGTTGCAAAATGTCATTTAAAATAACCGGATCAAATCTTCTGTAGACAATAGATCCATATACAGCAGCTGCAACATCAAAACCAGATCCTATTTTCTTTTGTGCATAACAGTGAGCAATTTGGGCTACATTATGAATAGAATTTTTGTTCATCTCCCCAGTGAAGTATGAAAGAAGAGCAGTAGATACTACTGTGACTAACCCGGCTGAAGATCCCAAACCAGTTTTTGGGACATCAACAATAGCTTTCTTGTGGAATAAGAAAGTTTTTTGACCACCTGATGATTTTTTCTTTGTCGTACCCTCTTGTGCATGGTATCCGGGGTCTGAAAATATGATAACTTCGATGTTGAATCTTGTTTTAGGATTGACATAAGATAAAATAGTTAGAACAGCACCTTCTATGAAAGGATTATTTCTACCATTGACCTCTTTTGGGGTGAAATCTGATATTCTAAACTCATATGACCATTCTCCGTGAGTAAATTGTGGTGATCTTACAGTAATTGTTGAAACGTCTCTTGTAGGTAATTCTCTTACAATCGCGTGCATTCTGGCTGAAAGTGCAGTAACATAGGCATTATATATTGGATCCAAAACAAGGTAACCACCAGCAAGGAGGGCCTTACTTGTTGCACTGAAAACCTTTTCGTTACACATTAAATTCCACCGAATTCTTAAATATCAAAAAAGAGTAAGTTTGGAAACTTAGGCTCAAAAAAATTGATCGCGAAACAAAATAGTTTTTTACAACAGCCTATTAGGAGTTAATATCAAACATAATGCCTGAATTGACACAAGAAAAAATTGATGAGCTTAAGGATACCAAGATAATTGGCATAATTGGTCTTGGTGATATGGGTCTACTTTATGCTCGTAGATTCAGTCAAGCAGGATGGAAAGTAGTAGGTTGTGATAGAGAGGATTTATTCGATTCTATTAATGAGAAGTTTGGTGAAGAAGGGTTTGAAATATTGAAAAATGGACATTACGTATCGCGCATGGCTGATTACATTATTTACAGTGTGGAAGCAGAAAATATTGGCAAAATAGTTTCGCTATATGGGCCATCCACAAAATTTGGATCCATAGTTGGGGGCCAGACTTCGTGTAAGGAACCGGAGATCAAAGCTTTTGAGGATAATTTACCACCAGATACATCAATTGTTTCCATACATTCATTGCATGGCCCAAAGGTTGATACTACGGGACAGCCATTAGTGTTAATTCAGCATAGAGCATCGGACGAGCAGTTTCAATTTGTAGATACTTTGATGACATGCTTGAAATCTAAACATGTCTATCTATCTGCAGAAGAACACGACAGAATTACTGCAGATACACAGGCAGTTACACATGCTGCCTTTTTATCAATGGGTGTTGCATGGAAGCAAACGGATCAATACCCTTGGACTACTCCTAAGTGGGTCGGTGGTATTGAAAACGCTAAAATTAACATTTCGTTGAGAATATTTGCCAATAAATGGCACGTTTACGCAGGTTTGGCAATTACAAACCCTTCTGCTCATAAACAAATTCTCCAGTATTCTCGTTCAGTCACGGAATTATTTACATTAATGATACAAGGTAGAAAGGATGAATTATATAAGAGGTTAATGACAGCTAAGGAATATGTTTTCAAGCATATCACCGACCATGATTTATTATTGGATGACAATGTATTACAAAAATATTCTTTGAACAAAGAACCTCCAGGGGGGAAACAGCCAAATTCTCATCTATCACTTTTAGCCATAGTGGATAGTTGGTATAAGTTGGGCATTGTTCCTTATGACCATATAATTTGTTCTACCCCGTTATTTAGAATATTTTTAGGTGTTACTGAGTACTTGTTTTGCACTCCAGGCTTATTAGAAGAGTGTATTGAAGTCGCTGCCGATAATAAAGAATTTAGACACGATGATTTAGAGTTTACAATTGCAGCAGGTAATTGGTCCAAAATTGTTTCATTTGGAAATTATGAACTATACAAGAGAGAATTTGAGGAAACCCAGAGATTCTTTCAACCTATGCTTGCTGATGCTAATGCAGTTGGAAATGAAATGATCAAGCATATTTTACAGAGAGTGAGAGATAAAGAATCCCAAAAAATATGAATAAGATGACTATTAAGTATTAAATATATGTAAGTAAGTACAAAAGTGTGTAGGAGAGAATGAAGGATTATAATTGTTCTTCTTTAATGACATCCATCAACCAATCCAATCCCTCGGTTAACCCTTCGCCTTTAATAGCACTTGAAGCGACAATACTCCAACTTCTGTCTTTTAAATCGGTTAAACTGAGTGCCTGTGAAACTTCTGCAGCTGACATAGCACCTGGCTGATCTTGTTTATTAGCAAATACTAATAATGCACTATCGAGTAATTCTTCTTCCTTCAACATGGTATGCAATTCTTTGCAGGCTATATCAATACGCTCTTTATCGGTCGAGTCTACCACAAATATAACCGCAGCAGTGTTGCTGTAATAACATCTCCAGTATGGTCTAATAGATGTCTGGCCACCCAAGTCCCATATATTCAATGTCAAATTCTTGTATTTGAGAGTTTCCACATTGAAACCTATGGTAGGCTTTGTGGTGACTACTTCCCCCATTTGTAAACGGTACAAGATCGTAGTTTTACCAGCACCATCCAATCCCAATATAAGGATTCTAATTTCCTTGTTGATACCCCAAACCTTGGAAAATATATTAGTAAAGCTAAACACTTGTCCCATTCTTTCCTATTCTATGACTTCACTGTGCTTTTTAAAATGTAATATATTTACCACAACTGATAATTTAGCCTTGTCTAGCTTCTCTGGCTAATGCTACTCCAATAGTATAATTATCTATGATTTAACAATAAGTAGTCAAACTTTTTATCTTGTGGAAATCACTAGTTTTGTACCGTTGGCAAAATCACGCGAAAACCGGTTAGGCATAAACGACCTTTATCAAGTCTAGGTAAATTAGCATAGTCTTTTTATCGAGAAGGGAATCACATTAATAAGGAAGATGTCACAGAAACCTAAAGGAATCCTTAGAAACAAATTTAATCAGGAAGAGGTTTCCCATAATGCAGGCGACCATTTGGACCGTCAGGAAGTCATTCGTAACACTAGATTGAATGCTCAATTAGTCTCAGAATCAAGCAAGGGGGACGAAATCAGAGCGAAATTGGCAGCTGCTAGAGCTCAGGAGGACAACAAGGAAGAAGATAAGTCTAATGGTAAAGGTGATCACTTGAAATGGGATGAAATTAACTTGTACAAGTCAGAGCAAGAAAAATGCGCTACAATGAAGATAGATGAGCCTAAGACACCATATGTTGGTGGATTTAATCCGCATGGAGAATACTATAAGGATGATGACCCTATTCCTGATTTTGAGTTGGGAGAGGGAGAGTTTGACACCGGTAAAGCCAATGGACAGGATGAAGAGGATGTAAATGTGGATGATGGTGCGCTCTCATCGGGGGGTAGCGAAGTGGTTGAAGAAGCACAATACCAACAGGAAAAGGAGACAGGAGGAGAAACTGCTGAAGAAAGACATCGTAGATTCGAAGAATTGAGAAAACAACATTACCATATGAAAGGTGAAGCTCTCAAACATACTGTTCCTCTTTATGAGGAAGATGATGACGATGAACGAGAATGAAAATTGATGCAAATTGAGGATAATGGCGTAACTACAAAGATGGAGGCTATGTTACCGGAATAGCACTGTTCATATTACAATTTGTATTTATATATATGATAAATAAAAGACTACGTTAATGCTCAAGTAGAAAAGTATTTCAAATAAGAAACTTCTAGCTTACCAGTACCAGATAATTCAGAAATTATTTCTGTAAAAGCAGCCTTGGTAACGGCTGCATCTGCTCCATTAAGCTTACCAGCGACAGTGGTTAACTGGAGATCATCAAGCTTTTCAATTAAATAATCGACATCGGCATCGATAACATCAGCCTTAGCAGCATCACCAAAGTATTCAACGTCCTTGACGGAATTTCTGATGGCTCTCTTGTTCTTCTTCTTAGCTGCCTTAGCAGCTTCCTTGGCCTTCTTACTGTTAACTTTAGATGCGGCAGCTTCTTCAGCAGCCTTCTTAGAGGCAGCTTCTTCAGCAGCTTTCTTTGCAGCAGCTTCTTCAGCAGCTTTTCTGGAACCAGCTTCTCTTTCCCATTTTCTTTGTTCTTTTTCCTTTTTGGCAGCATCCTTGAATAACTTGATTCTTGGATCTTCAGAGTATACTCTTTCCACCAAACTAATTAATCTCTTGTTATCTTCTTGCTTAAACTTCTTTCTGCTAGCAATATTCTTACGTTCAATATAACGCTTATGGTCTCTATTAGCGGTATCATCTGGGACATCTTCATCTTTAAATTCAAAAGTCTTCCAGGAGTCAAACTTACCCCAGAAGCTGTAGAAATTATCGACTTCCTCTTGGGTGGATTCTAAAGTACCTAGTTGAGGAACTGGCTGTTTCTTGGAGAATCTTGATTCAGCTTCGAAAACTGGACCCCAAGCTTCAAAGAAGTCGTATGTAGTCTTCAATGCAGGTGGCTTGACATCAGCATTTGTGTCAACAGAATCGAATTGTTGTCTCTTATTAGAGTCTAACATAACTTCAAATGCCTTTTGAATGATCTTGAAGAAGCCATCTTGGTCCAAACCACCAGAAGCAGACTTCTTATCTGGGTGATGGGTTAAAACTTGCTTTCTGTGAGCCCTTCTTATTTGATCTTCAGTGGCTCTCCATCTTAAATGGGATAAACCTAAAACGGCATATAAATCTGCAGTTTTCCATTCTCTTGGATCGTGAGCTAATAATTCAGCACTTTGTTGCTCATCTCCAAGGTCTTCATCTAAGTTTTCTTCAACTTGCTTGACGTTTCTTTCGGCCTCTAACTTTTCATATTCGGACCAAGTGTGACCCTTTAAGGTTCTTAATGCATGTGCTAAAAAGTAACGACCGACTGGTTCAATAGGACGACGAGTAGGAGCAGAATAGTTTGAGACTACTTTAAAGGATTCGGTTTTACCTGATGGTAATGATGGTAAAACAATGGACATGTTTCTTTAATCTATAAATATTAATAGTCTTGAGATGCTTACTTTAATCTGAAAAATTTTTGGGATGTAATGAGAAATCATTTTGTACTCAAAATTACTGTAGCATTACTAAAATTACTTAATATAGTCAATCTATAATTGTTATTAATTCTAATCTTCCTTCACCGCAGACATTTCTAACACTTCAATGCTGCCTTCACCCTTCTTAATCTTTGCATTCTCTCCTAATAATATGTCTACGATTACTCTATAGTTTACAGGATCTATAACACCCACGCATTCGAACTTTTTGGCATCCTGGCTTTCATCATTAATCTTATCAATTAGTGGCTTTATATGTTCTTCAAACACTTGTTTTTTTACTTTATTAAGAAAGGTAATTTTGACTACCATTTGGGCTCTGGCTATAGGAACAACTTGCTCAGCGACTAAGAGCTTGATTGCTTCAAGGGCTTGAAGTTTAGTAGGTTTTGTGGGACTCATGTGGAATTTAAGTTCATTTAAAACTTTTTGAATCATAGAAGGTGGGTATCTCTTTTTTGATCTTGGATTTATGCATTTTGTAGAAATTATGTTGTATAATTCGTTCTGTTTCTGTTGAAGGTTGGCATTTCTTTCTTTTTCGTTTAACTGAATTTCACCTTTTTCTAAGATTTCCAAAATGATCTTATCTTGGTTTGTAGTTCCAAATGCCTTTAATAACTCATCATTGTTAGCAACCTGACCTTTTGATACATTAACAAAAACTTGTGGTATCTGAAGAACTTCGTCAATATCTTTCTCAACTTTCAGCCTCCAATCTTGGACTTTATTCTGGTAACAAGCTACTTCAAATCTCTTTTTGCCTTTTTTTATTCTAACTAAAGAAACGTTTGTCAACTTGATTTGACTGCTTGGTTGATTGATAACCGCCATTATACTATATAACGTTATAAATTATAATTTTCTCATCATAGTTTTATTGCCTCTGTTTGATCTATGCCTACAAATTAATTCACGTGACTAACCTAGTTTTACTATCAAAGATTTAATATGCAATTAATTTAATATAAATAAAGAAATTCAGATCTAGTTAATCAGATGTACAGACTAAGAATACTCTTCTTTAAAAATTAGTTTCAAAATGATAATAAATGAACAAATATGTGCTGAACCTGTAAATCAATCCCATTTTTGAAAAACTTTTACCTTGTGCACAATTTTATATGCTTCCAAGAGGAATAAGATTTCTATATTTTCATTTAAAAGATTTACTCGTCGTCTTCATCATCACCCCCTTCAAGGAACTTACCCTTGACATCCTTCCACAACTTACCCTTGTTGTGGTTTTCGTACCAGTTGGTAATAGCAACATCGAAGAAGCCTTGAAAAACGAAGGCACCAGTGAAAATAGTAGCAACGTAGACAGAGTTCTTTTTGAATAAGTTAGTTATAAAAGACTAAAATGGTTAGTATATATTTTCCAAATTAACATCGGCGAAAATTACATCACAAATACGTTTATTGTACATAATCAGTTTATAATTCCTTTGCTTATTCGTATGCTTATTCATTGCTATTCATATGCTTATATATCCTCCAGATATTCGTTAGTGATCACTTTATTTACCTGAGGTAACATATTAATTTTCTACTCTGATGTCTTTTCTTCTCATATTATCCAATTAAAGCTCTAAATGAACCACTCTTCTAACCATCTTATGGTTCCCACTCGATATTAGTTCAGTTGTTCTCTAGATCCAATCAATATTAAAAACTAGCGGCCACTTCTCCAAGAAAATTATCCCAACCTTTAACATAATAATCAGAGATTGATATAGTAAATATATATACTTAGGTATTTGTATCGAATTTCCCTGTATTACACATATAACTTACCATTTCTATGAAGTTTAGTTTTGTTGATTAAAATATGAATTGACTGTTTGAATTGATTTTATTACAATTAGAGCGCAATTTTTCAACTAGTGATGATTGGCTGGGTGTGATTATGTAATTAATTTATATACAGACTAAGCGAGATAATTGTAACTGTATATAAAACACAAGTATAAATAAAATTATCTATTCTAATTTAGCAGCAGATAAGTCTTCAGCTGCGTTTTCAACTGAAACATCATTTGCCTGTTGAGCTGGTTTTCCAGCACCTGGGTATCTTGAACCCTTGTTTTTAACTTTCTTTTCCTTTTTCTCTTTCTTGACCTCAACTGGGTAACCTTTAGCATGAGCTTCTTGGAATTCTGGATTGCTATCGTATATCTTCTTGATAGGTTCTAGTAACTTTACGATCTTATCTGCAACACCCGACTTTAAATCAACTGGGGATAAAGCGCCGGATTCGAAATCAGATTTCAATTGGTCAAGAGAGGTATAATCAATTGGACCACCGTACTTCTCAGGTCTATCAATGTGAAACTCAAAAACACCGTCTCTTCCAGCTTTCAATTCTTGGATTGGTTGGATAACGTGTTGGATAAATGCAATTAAACCATTGTCAGCAATTTCACCTGGGGCACAGAATGCACTGTTCACCTTCTTTCTTACTACCTTGGGATCTTCTATGATATCAATCTTAGAATTTGGATCAGAAGCACTCATTTTACCACCTTGTCCTAACCCAGGAACCATAGGATTCATTAAGTGGGCTCTCTTCTTGTAACCAAGACTTTGTAAGTTCTCTTCAGCTAAAACGAAGATTTTTCTTTGATCAACACCACCAAATTGGGCATCAACACCTAAAAATTCTTCATCTAACGCTTGCATTAAAGGGTAGATTAAACCTGACAACAATGGGTTAGCAACTTGCTTGACAACATCAGCACCCGCTCTCTTGGCATCATTTTGAGAAACAATATTGGATAATCTAAAAATATCTAATGTGTATTCTTTAGATAACTGGTATGAGGATCCAACTACGAATTTCAACTTTTCAATTGGAACTCCAATAGATGTCAAAATGGCCTTGACTATAAATTCGTAGTATTTGGCTCTGTAGTTGACAACATCTAAACTGGCCTTCATGTTATCTAAAAAGGCATGTAAATCTGCAACAAGAACGGTGACTTCACATCCAGCCTTCAAGAAATGAGCCAATTTAATCATACCAACGAAGTAACCACAGTGAGGTTTACCAGTTGGAGCAGTACCCCAGTAGATCTTGAGTTCTCTCTCTCCTTTCTCTAAAATATCCTTGATTATTTGACCATTTAAGGTTTCTTGTAAGTTCTTAGTAATTAAGTTGTACTTTTCTTCTGCGTTCATGGTACTGTTTTCTATCTCCTAGCAATTATGTTATCTATTACTCATAAGAATATAACAGAATTTTCTTCAGATTTTTTTCGGATTATATACAGGAGTATGATCGCGATAATCTCAGCTTCACCTCTTACATAGCGCTTAATAAATGATATATTAATCTATATATACGGATTATACTCAAATATGGGTATTGACGAAGATGGATTGAAAGTCTTTTTAGTCAATTTGCCCCAAAGATTAGAATTTGGCAAACCTTTATCTGTCAGACAGAATTTGTTTAAAGCATTATATTACTGTGCCACCGACAGAGGACAATATTTGCCTATTCTATTCTCTAATATCAGCCAGAAAGAAATTGATGAATTAGAGGATTTGGAATTTCCTGTTGTGGTGGAGAACCAAAAGAAAGTATTTTTTAACTACAAGTCAAAAAAAGAATCATATACACATCCACCGAACAGAGCATGTACTAGACCGTTCAAAAAGGGAGAACCTGTCTATCGCTGCGAACAATGTGGCTATGATGACACTTGTGTCTTGTGTGTACATTGTTTTAATGAAGACGACCATAAAGATCATGATGTTTATATGTACTTATCTCAAGGAGGAGGAGGTATTTGTGATTGTGGAGATCCTGAAGCATTTGTGAATTTGTTGAATTGTAAGTGCCAAATATCAGATGAAAGTACCGAAGATAACGAAGTTTGGAGCATTATGAGAGAATCTTTAAGATCTACTATTAAAGTTTGCCTTGATTATGTATTGGATGTAACAAATTTTTCTGTGCAGACTCTTCCCTTTATTCATCAACATATTAACAAGGGAACGATTCTAACGTCAGAAATTCTTTCAAATTATTCAAGCCTTCCTCGAGGTCATTATGGTGGTGCAGTAGATGTAAACTCAAGTGATCTTTGGTATTTAATAATATGGAATGATGAACATCATGATTTCCACGAAGCAATCAGTGCTATTATCGCTGCAACAGGATTAGACCAATCTTCTGCAAGGGATATGGCTGATCAAGTTCATTTACGTGGTAATTGCATTTTAAGGAGAGCATCTAAATACTCTGATTTACTTGAGCCTCAAATAGCTGCCCAGAAAGATGGTCTTGTAACTACAATAATGAGTGCTAGAGATTATATGCGAGAAATTATTGTGCGATATATATTTAATTGGTTAGATGACATAGTTGAATTTTCTGGAAACTCAGGTTTCCGGAATTTAAGCTCTTCCTTATTAGGGGAGTTACTATTGGAGCCTTTCCAATTTTCAAAAGTCTTTCCTGAAGAATTTATTGAAAGTTTTTCCATCAACCATAAAAGAAGATGTTTCGAAAATGGTTTGCCTATTGATGGTGAATTGTTTAATTATGGCTTGAGCACTGTTTCAAAAAACTGGAAATTGGAGCATTTATCCAAATCAACTCATGAAATTTTGGAATCTGATCCAAATAATGATATTTTGAATAATTCTAGAATCCAATTTTTATTAAGTTTTGAGATACGTCTCCCTTCTACGGTGAGAAAGAAGCTTTCGTCAATATTAATACCACCTGTCATAGAAGATTTTGATAAAAAGGGAATATTTGTTCAACAATTTGTTAGTATTTATCCTCAACTCTTTACAATACTAGCATTGAATGATAGAGAAGAGCACCTAAATAGTCTTCATGATATAGCCACTCAGATATTCACATGTCCTAGGAGTGTCCTGCTGTTAATTTCTAACAACCAGGTAGGTCTTATTTTGGGTCCTGTTGTTCAAATAATTGAGGAACATTCTGCTAAGTGGAATTACGAAAGTGGCTACCCAAATTTTGTTGAGATTGCTCAGGGTCCGCGACATACATATAGGTCTATAAAAAAAGCAGTTACAAGAGGAATTCAGGATATTGCTTATATTGTTGATAAAAAGGTTGGAAAGGAAGGTCTTCAAAGCTTCTTAAAAACAGAAAATCTCATAATGATACTATTGTTTCTTAGGAACTTTCAGGGATATTGGCCAATAGAAAGAAAATATGGTGAACATGTTGAGAGAGAAATATTAGATTTTGTGGTCCATTTAGAATATTCACTTCCTGTTCTAAATATTGTTAAATCTATTGCCACTTGCGCAGTTAATGATAAGCAACTTCTAAGTAAATCCATAGAATTGGTATCAGGATTTCTCAACCTTCGTAAGGTTAAAAAGAATGCGCCTGGAATAGCTGAATTCAGAGTTAGTAAAGACCCAGTATCATTTGTTCATCCTATTAATTCTTTATTATCTTATCTTTTGCTGCATCACAATCTCGGGCATAACGAAGTGGTATTAACTTCTTTGCCTATGCCATTTATGAATATCTCAGACATTTCTTTACGGAGTATTGTTTTAGGTGCCCAGGTTAGAATAGGTTTCTGGATTAGAAATGGAATATCTGTTTCTAGGACGGCAACTCTATACAGTGAGTCTATTTTATGTGAATCTACATTCTATCGTGATTTGCATTTAAATCAAATAGCCTGCATTCTAGATGATCCAAGAGTGACCTTATATAATTTTTTGGATAGATGGGAATTGTTGGGATGGTTTCTGAATGAAGTACTGTACGATAAAACAATATATGAAGATAGGTTTAGCTCCATTACAGAAAGATTTATTATATTTATTTATAATTTAATTACAGACAGATTAAACTTCTGCGATATTTCTGGCAGTGAAAAATTAACCATCAAAGCTAAGAGATCGATATGTTATGCATTAAGTGATGAGCCTAAATCATTTCTATCATTGAAACATATTATTGATGACGAAATTACTAAACTACCAAATTTTGACTCCTTGTTAAAAGAGTGTGCAGATTATCGTGCACCGAGTGGATTAATGGACTCAGGAATCTATACGTTGAAACAAGAATTACTTGAAGACTTAGATCCTTTTAATCTTCAACTAGATTCAAATGAGAGCCAAGTAGTAATGGAGTCAATTCTTAAGAGGGTTGCGAAGAAAAACAAAATCAAAGAAGAAGAGGCTGTTTTAGTGCCAAATTTATTTAAGAGTAACATTCCTGAGATAGATAATAATATTTGCAGATTCGCAAAAACTAAAGATTTTGCCAAATTGATATATAAATTTTTGCAAGTTGTAATTGATAACCAAGATGAATCTTATATTATGCAGTTATTACATTTAATCCATACAATTATTGTTGATGATGAATTAATTAAAGGATCTAATTATTTATGTGAAAATTTCATCAATATTCCAATTTGCGATCTACTTTTGGTTATTGTTGAATCTAATATGTCAAAAAATATCGTATCAAAGGCTGATTTTCTCGTTGATCTCTTTATTTCAAAAGATAAGACAATGCTTGACAACTTGACTGATAGCTTTGGAGAAGAGTATATGGATTCCTATAAAAAGAGAAAAATGGGTGAAGTTAAATCGGAAGCAGAACTAAAGAAGAAAATAGCAAAAGATAGGAAGACAAAAATTATGAAAAAATTTGCCAAGCAACGTGATAAATTCCTTTCAAATAATATAGATATGTCTTCAAAAGAAAATGAAGAGAATGATGACAAAAATCATTCATTGCAACTTCGGACATGTGTGTTATGTGGTGAGAAGGAAAGCATAAAGTCGTCTTTTGGGTTATTGGGTAGCAAAACTAGAGCTTCTACATTTTGGAAAATTCACTCTGATTCCAACGAATATACCTCACTTGCCTTCGGTGATCTTGATTCCCAACATAACCCTTCTGATGGAGATTCTGTTTCAGGAAGGGGTTATAATTATTTCATTCGTAATTCTGGGTTACT
This sequence comes from Schwanniomyces sp. yHRVM31, assembly GCA_030462985.1. Classification (NCBI taxonomy): domain Eukaryota; kingdom Fungi; phylum Ascomycota; class Pichiomycetes; order Serinales; family Debaryomycetaceae; genus Schwanniomyces; species Schwanniomyces sp. yHRVM31. Next base: position 75,385 of record JAKVQU010000040.1, read on the forward strand.
GCAAAATATTGAGGCACCAGTTATTACAACTTGCGGTCACTGTATGCATTTTACATGTTATAAAAGGGCCAGCAATGGCTTGAAATTCTTTCCTTGCCCTTTGTGTCATAATTTACATGATCTTTTTATACCCACTTTCTTACCCCCAATTACTGGTGGTGGCTTGGGATTGGATGATATAAATAAAAATTTAATTCACAACAAATATAATCAATTAACTTCAGCTTTATGTGAGAAAAAATGTGATACACTTTTTGATAACTTCATGAATGCTAACTATTCAAAAACTGATGAAAGTGAATTCAGAAAACTTGTATTACCTTTATTTGAAGAGCTTCTTCCTCAACTTCTCAGTACACTTTCACTGTTGGGAAATAAAACATATTTTCATTATTTGCAAACTTTATCGACAATTATTGCTGATACCATCCGTATGAATGAGATAGCAACCCGTTTAGATGGAAAGGAAAGCTTAGGAAGTTTCTTGAGTCAATTTAATCAATCAACTAAATCTCTTGTCAGATCTCTAATTCAATGCAGACTGTTATTATTTAGATATAGCAGAAATTTGACTCTTGCGGGTCCTGATCTTAAGATTCAAATCGAAAAGTTTTGGGAAAGTGATAATTTACTAGATGGAGTTTTTAATGAAGTTATTGTGTTGTTTTTCCAAACAGATGAGTCATTTTTTAGCTTGGCAAGATTTGGATATATTAAGTTAATTACAATAACCATTTATTCCATCCTCCAGAACTGTTCCCTAGATAATAATTATTACGATTGTTTATCTAAGGAGACATTAAATTTGGATGATGCTGTCATTGATGATTTTAGAGGTGTGATCGAAAATTTTCAGGATCATATTGATTTAACAAATTTTAACCTCTCAAGTAATGACTTTGTCAGAACAATCTATTATAGTGTAGAAAGAATACTACTACCATTTTTAAGGCAGTTGATTATATTTGAAAATATTTTGACTTCTAAAGATTTTGGAGATAGCAATTTCGTTGATTTGGAGAAGTTCAGTATGCTCGAAGATGATATAATGAAAGAACCAAGATTGGATAGTTCGTTGATGTTGACAAATGTTTTGGGATTACCATCATTCGATAGAATGATCAATGCATTACACAAGAGAACAAATAATGACTTTACTTTTGAGTATAATATTTTTGATATCGTTCTTAACGCAAAAATTCCAAAATTTTTAGAGCTGGGAATTTTGACCCTTCAATACCCAGGTATTGTGAAATTAATAGAGCTTCCAAGTCAATATAGCTCTTGGACAGCTGATCTGAATAAAAAGACATTAAAGGGAACATACGATTATATTGTATGTTTACATTGTGGAACAAGAATTAAGTTCACGAAGATGTATTCGCATATGAATTCCTGTTCAAACCAAACAAATGTATTTTATCACCCCAGACTAAATAATTTGAAGCTATGTACTTATATTGGACATAGTCCTTTTAGTATTGTAATACCAGCACCTTATCTAACTGAGCATGGTGAAATCAAAAAACCGTCTGTCTCAGGAAAAGCCACTTTGAATGAGTATAGATATAATTATTTAAATAAACTATGGTTAAATCAAGGTTTGCACGGTTTTATTACAAGAGCTTTATTTGGGTCAAGGCAGCAGCCTCAAAATGATATTGAAGAATTTTTTGACAATGACCTTGATGATGTTGAGGATGAGGATGATGTGGAAGTTGAATTTATTTATGAAGACAATGCTCCTTTTGTATGGTAGAAATATTTATTTGATTTACTTATCATATAATTATGCTAATAATATATATCATTATATTACTCTATAGAGTATCCCAACCACCTGCGTCTACCACGCTTTCTAGCTTCCTTACAATGTAATTAGGGATATTATGTTGAAGCCAGAGATTTTTAATAAAATCATTGTATCTAGATTGCAGTAAATATAAAGTTTTGGCCTTTTTTGTTTCACCTGGTAGCTCGCCATGTTGATCCAAGTATGGTGCCTCATGGAATGATCCGCCATTTTGGTGAAGAAGTAGTAGTGTTCTATCCTTCGGTAGCAAAAATATCCCAATATTATTAGCGCATTCTTTTTGAAAATGAGTTGTGCATTGTCCACTTTTAGAGCCGATAGCTGGCTTCTGAGAATCAACCACTTCACCACAGAAAAGACATACTGCTGGATCTTCTATTGTTTTATGAGGAAAATTGTGGCTCTCCAGATAATAGTACTTCGTGAAAAAAAAGTCAAGTCTATCAGGAAGTTTGGTAAGTTTAATAATTCCAGGATACTCCAAAGATTTTTTAAAGTCTAATTGCTCCTTTGATTTAGGATAATTATGTATAGATCTGACAAATTTTTCAAATTTGAAAGATTCAAATGACGTATCAGATTGTGTGAAATTTAGCAAGTATTTCCCGACACAATCTATGCCCAAAAACAAGCATAATCTATCTGCTTCGCACAATTCTGACGATACTTCTACTTTGATATCAATGTCTGAACACATTACATATGCATAAATCACTGCCCTTCTCAAAAATGGAGTACAAGACTTGATTAGCATAGAGTAAATAATATTACCAAATTGATCATGATTAGTGATTGACTCATTCGGATACTTCCCTCTATTTTTCAAGATAAGAAGAAGAATTTCCTTACACTTATTTCCTGTTTCGATATCAACTTTTGGGTTATAAGGAACATCAAAAATTGAAAAGGGTTCCCTAGTATAAAAGTCGTGAGAAAAAAGCTCCTCAGCTAACAAAAACAAGCATTGCATAATGTGCGACATGAAACAAAAGTGTAATATATTATGGAACGAAAGACCAACACTAGGAACTGGAAAAATCCCAACCAAAGCTTCTAAATAATCAGTTTCCAATATAGATTCTTCAGATGAAGATATTGCCAAAATATTTGAAATCATTTTCACATATATGTCATCTCTAGGAGTAGGCGTCCAACCCTTAATTTTCATCAATAAACTTGTATTCCGAAATTCGTTCAAAATGCGCAAATTAATAAGATTATTGTTAGAAATCTGTTTTATTAGTAAAGCCCCATGAGACGTCATGCCTCTTAATGCAATTTCATTTGATTTTATAGTATTGACTAAAATGAAGGTAGAATCAGCTTTAAAAACACTGGGAAAGGTTAACTGAGTTAAGCTTTGGAACATATTGGTTAAAAGCAACCTAAAGTGTTGCTGGTTTCCCATCACATTACTTCCAAAACTTTTGCTTATCATCTCGATTGCTGATGTAGTAATAATCGATGATGATTCAACATCGTAACTGACTCCTTTCACAAAATTTTGGAACCAAGTATTATCTCGAATTGTACTCTCAAAATTCTTGAAAATATTCAAATCATCAAAAGATGGTTGTAAATAAGCATTTAAAGATCGTTTATTGATACTCCACAATATTGGAATGAACATGTTATTGATAGCTTTGCAAAGAGGGCAGAGAAATTCGTTATGGTCAACATTTTCAGGCGTATTTCTAGTAATTTGATTCAGACGAGATCTATTCGTGTTCAAGTAATTTAAATAGCAATGGAAATGCATTCCATGACCACAACTCAGTGAAACCAACTTGCACTCAACATTCTCTTTTGAAGAAAACCCAGGCCCAATAACATAGTTCTTTTCAACTTCGGACATGTATTTCTTCCAGTTTTCAGAACGGAATTCTTCATTATATGTAGAATGTTCATTTTTATCTAAATTAGGACTGTCAGAAAACGATTTTAAAAACCAATAAGGATCATCGAAGAGTACATTCCGAAATTCGGATGATTTTGAAATATAAGTAATGATACCAAATGGTCCAGCATCTTCAGCGGCATTTTGACATAATAGACAATGTGGCTCCGGAAATTTCCAACCATTCTCCTCGCCATCATCCATTTCTATATCACTGACATCGGAAGTAACAACTTCATTGTTTTTCAAAAACAGAGATTGCTGCTTTTTAAATTTTGCCATTAATTTTGCTTGCCTAACCTTAGCTATTTTCTTCTTTACTTCAGATTCGTCCTCTTTTTTCTCTAGTTTGTAATTCAATTCCATTTTACAAGGATCAAAATCAGGAATTTGATCACTTAATATCTTACCTAAATTATGATATTTGTCCTCAAATCTTTGAAATATTGCTCTTGCTTTAGAATGATAAACCTTAAAGTTATCATCAATTAGTATCTGATACAAAATAATAGCAATGGAAGTTCCAAAATTGTTAGAAATATTCAAGAAGCGGTCGTAGAATGTACCATACTCTTTAATATTTATGAGCAATTCAAAAGAACAAATATGAATTAAATGAAGCGTAGTTTCCAATAGACTTTCAAATTTATCTGCTCCACTATCTATAACAAACTTTATGGTTTTAATCAAGAAGTCCGAAAAGTAGGATGATAAAGAAAAATTCCCAATATATCTGTATGCACCTAATTTATCTGGGTTACTGAGTATAGGCTCTATAATGATATCACTGTATGGAGTTCGTGTTTTACTTTTGGTTCTTTCTTTTACAAATTTAATGGCGTCATCGCGGATATTCGAGGAATAATTAAAATAATAAGGATTGATTCTATCAAGGAATTCTTCCTTTAACTGATAAGAGCCGATATCCTTCGAGTGTTTTGGTGGGGTAAATATTGTGATTTGCTCTAGATACAAATCAAATCTCTTGTTAGAAGTAATATGATCGGGTATATGTGCACAAAGTTTAGTATAACACATTGGCCCAAAACATAGATTATGAATTATTTCATTTTTTATTTTTATTTCATTCAACTCCTCATCGATTAAATTTTGTAGATATAAATCTTCTGTAACTATTGTGATAATAAAATTTAAACATTCTTCAAGCATGTAAGGTAAAGTTTTGATATCATATGCCGTATCATATTTTTCATCATCCATCATCAAAGCGTTCTGTTCAAAATTATCAAATTTGTTGCCTTCATTGATTATCCATCCATCCATTAGTAGCCATCTACTGAACAATAAGAAACAAACAAGATTGGGATTATTTGAGTTAACAAATATTTGAATTAAAAAGAGATCTCTTAGATAGCCACTCTCTCTTAAACCTGTATTTTTGTATAATTGTAGTTGTGACCGAACACTAAATCCATTTCTTACCCAAAATCCGGATTTAATCTGAGACATTAGTACAATAGTTCGAATTGGATATTCAAATATAGAGGTAAGAGGGTTTGGAATTTCTAAAGACAGGGATATTCCAAAAGAATCCACTGACGTATCTAAAATGTGCGAAACTTCCAATGGTGACTCAAATTTAGAAATTTGGATCAACCAGGATAAGAATGAGTGTATAGGATGTAAAAAGCTTACCTTTTCCTTATCAATACGGAAATATTGAATGATCTCACCTCCAATCAATTCCTTAGATATTGCCTTATCATTTGATAAATTTATATCTACCATATCGTCAACTAATCCCGGGTATTCATTATTTTCAAGTTTTAGTAAAAATTTTATAGCGTAATTAATCGCGTTAATAGACAACGCTTTCTTTTCTTTCTCTTCACTATTTTTTAAATTGTCGATACAAAGGGCTATCGACTCGCCAAATTGATATATTACCAGAATAGCATGAAAAAACGCAGTATAATCAGGGCTCTCATATTCCACATGTGTCTTGCTTTCTCTCTTCATGACCGGCTTTCCTTGAAACAAGGCTAGTATATCACACGCCATTGGTATAATGTTGCTTGTTAGAATGGAAGTCACATCTTTGCTACGGCTCAATATATAACCGATATCAAAAAATATTTGACCCCATCTTCTATTCTTTAAGCTCTTCATTGAAATTTCATGGGAAATATCCACACCCTCGGGGGTCCTTATTTCCTCAACTGTTAAAAACCCATATATTGATGCAAAAATTCTAGAAATATCACCATGCTGAACAATTGAAGTTGAATTTGATGGACATGTGAAAAGCTGTGTAGATAAAGTAGTCATGACATTTAATTCAGGTTCTCTATCTTTTTTCAAGAACATGTCTGCTATTGTAGGATAAATGTCAACATATTGACAACAAATAATATTCTTATAGAACAAGTTCGTAATTAAAGAAGTTGAATACATATCGTGCAAAGATACTCTAATAGACTTCCAAAATCGGATATCAAAATAAATAAAATATTGGAACCTTGAACCCAAGTGGCTTATCTGTGGCAAATAATCAGAATCGTCACAATTATATTCACATTGTAAACATATTTCATCTTTTATATCCCACTTTTTAGGCTTAAAATACCAATTGGACAGAGCTTTTTTTGGAAGACTACTGTTTTGGATTTTTGGAATATTAAGATTTCTATCTAACGAACCTATCGCGTATTTGCTTGGGATACCACTATCTTCCGGAAGTAAAACTCCCTTGTGCCATTTAGAACAGAAAGCTCTACAAAATAAATTTTTAAGGTTGTCTGTAACTCTAAATATTTCACTCTCTGTGAATTCATTAATCCATAATAATATCTCATCACACATTTCTTCACGAAATTCATCCCTAAAGCTTTTAATACTAGATGCTATACCAGTAGCACTTAGCGTCTTTTGCCTTTCCAATAAAAGGTCAATATCTTTTGAGCTAATGACTTTTGCTTTACCATATGATTGAAGTTTATTTGTCACCATTTCCGCAAAATGTGGAAGCTTTTTACTAGCAAGATGTATCCGTTGAACTGCATCTCTATAATGCCGTACCTGGTCGTTGTAGACTATAAGATAGTATGAATCGCTTTTCTCGTCCTTCTTTGAACTATTAAATCCGTATTTTAAAGGATCCAAAGCATACTCATTTGTTACTTGAATAATTTCTGCCTCAGATAATTCTGCTAATGAATCAAAAAACAGCCTATCGCTACAACTCATAACATCAATGACATAATCTAGTAATACTTCAATCACTTCTGAATAAGCTTTTAATATAGGATCAGGTATTACCATTTCTGTTGCAGTCTCCTGGGCACATGGGCAAATATAGTTGTTCACCCAGGCTTCCGGATCTCCACAGTCACAAACTCCACCATTTTCTCTCAAACAAATTGTAATATGTACTTTATGGTCCTGGTGGTATTCTTCTCTATAACAATCTGCACAAAGGGCACAAGTATCATCATACCCACATGTTAGACATCTATAAATTGGCTCTCCTTTACGAAATATCCTAGAACAAGGCAGCTGAAAGTGCTTTACATTTTTCTTGTACTTGCCTTTATTTTTAAAATCAAAATTCAAATCACTTGGTTGAAGATCATCAAAGTGCCAATCATATTGTTCGCCCATTATCTTCAAATATTCTTCTGTTGTGGGTTTATTTTCATTTTCTAAATATGGAATGGTCAGAAAATACTCTGAAAAGTGCCCATGGTCAGTAAGTGTCAAATATATAGCTCTTCTAATTTTACGTCTTGTATCATTATTGAATAAAAAATTTGATTCCAGTGGTAAAGTAAAAAGAAACCTTTTGAGAGCATCTATATTAGGACTCCCTTCATTCATTCCGTAAATTTATTATAATTAGTGCAATTTTGCTTCTAATATTCTCTTGAGTAAAATGCTATTTAGTCCGCCACCAATTATTTTGTAACAAACTAATTTTTTTATTTCGCGATAATGTAATGAAATTTAATTTCTGTTATACCGTAAGTTCTAAAGAACAACCTCTCTTCATTCCAATAAATGCGTTAATGATGGATAATGAAATTATATATTACGAGCATAATATCAATGTTAATAAGTTGAAGCTTCAGAAGGTGCAGCATATACTGACTTTAGTTCTAGGAATTGGATCAGGAATCTTAACTTTGGAGTCACTTGCTGGCTTCTTATTTTATTTCGGTGGAATAACTCTATGTAATGCTGCTTTCTACCTCGTTTGTTGTGAGGGTACTCCTAAATTATTCTTTACGAACGTGGTACAAGAGATTTTCTTGGATAGTTTGTTTCAAAATATTGCGGGTTATATTATGATGTGGTGTTTGATATATGCATTAGTAAAGTGATATAGTATGATTTTTGCGGATTGTGGAAAGTTGGAGCAAATGTGGATTAATGCCTTAGATAGCTGTATAATAAATGCTGGTAATGTCGCGATTGGTTAGATTATATAAACATTACAGCTCTATTGCAGTCGATGGAATAGCATTAAAGCAGAGGTAGATTATTATGCCTGGATACGCGATTTGTATTAGCTTAATGATCTTTCTTGATGAAATTGGGTAATGCTATATCTATTCCAGCATATGTGAGAGACAAAGAAAATAGTGTAGAATAAGTAAATACGATTATATGGACAAATTATAGTACGAAATGTCTTATGTAGTGGAAGATTGTTGAAAATGCCACGAACGCATGCTCGCTCAAATCAGATAATTATTATCTTCAACTATAGGGTATATTTAGATTATATACAGCATAGACATTATTGCCAGCATTGTTTCACTATGGAGAAGATTGATTTATCTACAAATTCAAGAAAGATTCAAGGATCTTACAACAAGGTTGTAAGTGGGGATCCTTCTGCAACATTTGCTGTTTATTCTGTTGACAAAAGTTCAGCTCTACAGGTTACTGAAGTTGGCAATGGACCATTGGAGGAATTTGTGGAAAACTTCACTGATGGACAAATCCAATTTGGTTTAGCAAGAGTTATAATACCAGGATCAGATGTATCGAAGAATTTATTGTTGGGATGGTGTCCGGATAATGCCCCTGCAAAATCCAGATTATCCTTTGCCACTAATTTTGCAGAAGTCTCTAAGGTGTTCAGTGGTTACCACGTCCAAATTACAGCCAGAGATCAGGATGACTTAGATATTGATGAATTCTTGCATAGACTAGGTGCAGCTGCTGGAGCCAGATACTCAATCCAATCTGTTGCTACTACCCAGCTGAAGTCAGTTGTTTCTAAACCAGCAGTAACGAAGCCAACTATTTCGAAAGCTAGTAGTAATCCATCTTATGTCCCCAAATCAACTGGTAAGCCAACTGCCCCAATCACTCCTAAACCGATTGTACCAAAACCAAAAAATGTATCCGTTAAGCCAGCTTTTGCTAAAGATGATGCTGACGAATGGGGAGGAGTAGCAGAATTGGAAGAAAGAGATTTCGAAAAAAAACCTTTAGAAGATGTCCCTAGTGCTTATAAACCAACAAAAGTTGATATTAATGCATTAAGGAGCCAAAAGTCTGATACAATTTCCTCTACACCTAAACCATCGATTACTGAAAACTCAGAGACGAATGATACCCCTGTCAAGCCGTTGAACGAAAGAATCGAAACTTTTAAAAGCAACGACACTGCATCCGATGGTAGGCTTACTTCTTTACCTAAGCCTAAAATTTCTAGCTCAGTTTCGTCTCGTTATACTTCCAATGTTGATGCATCCAGTAAGCCAGCTTTTGGGGCTAAACCAGTTTTAAACCATATTAAAGAGAAGGCGGATAAGGCTTCGGGTGGGTTTTCTAGAAACTTTGCAGCTGAGGGTGGTAAGTCCCCTGCTCAACTCTGGGCAGAAAAGAGAGGACAATATAAATCCATTTCTCCAGAAAATATTGAGCTGAAAGAAGAGGAAGAAGTAGTTGATACTGAAAAAGCTGCTGAAGCTTCTGGAAAATCTTTAGCTGAAAGAATGGCTTCTCTTAGAACCGAGGAACCTAAAGAACAAGGAGCAGAAGAATCCGTTAGAACTTTACCAGCTAGGAACTTACCACCTCCACCAGCTAGAAATGTAGTTCAAGATCAAGTAGCTGTCTCAAAACACCAGCAAGTGGAATCTGAGGAGTCTGATCGTGAAGAGGAACTTGAGCAACAAAATGAAACGGAGAAATCTGAAGCTAAGAGTGAACCTATCCGTAACTTGCCTCCACCTCCCGTTAGAAATATTGTTCAGGAGCCAGAAATTAAGGTAAATGAACCTGAAAATGAACCTGAGTCTGGAGATAAAGGTTCCGAACAGCAACCCCCTCCATCTGTGCCAGCAAGAACTAACGAACTTGTAGATGAGCCAGAAAAAAAAATCGGTGCAACTGCAATTGCAGAATATGATTATGAGAAAGACGAAGATAATGAAATAGGATTTAATGAGGGTGATTTAATTATTGAAATTGATTTTGTCGATGAAGAATGGTGGTCGGGTAAACACTCGACTTCTGGTGAAGTTGGCCTTTTCCCTGCTTCTTATGTTTCATTACAAGAGGAGCCTAATGGATCTGGAGCTGTAGAATTTAAGAAAGAGCAGCATCCTTTAGAAGAGAAGTCAGGTCCATCTGCAACAGCAGAATACGATTATGAAAAGGACGAAGATAATGAGATTAGTTTTGTTGAAGGTGATATAATTACCGATATAGAGTTTGTAGATGAAGACTGGTGGTCTGGTAAAAATTCTAGAACAAATGAAATTGGATTGTTTCCTGCCAACTATGTTACATTAAAGAATTAACTAGCTACATAGCTTATTTAGTTATAAAAATAGATTACTGTTGAAGAAAATCTTTAACTGCTTCACCCCAGGATCCTCTCCTTTTATAGAAAGCTAAATCCTCAGGTAAACTATCAATTGCAAGGCATAAATCTGCAGCAAGTCCTTCTTCTTTTACTTTGGATACTAATGTTAGATAGGTTCTAACTGTCATTAAAATTGCTTTCAGTCTAGGCAATCTAGTAAATAGTTGTCTTTCTACCCTTAGAAAGCAAGAATTCTCAAAATCTATTTCGTTAATTTTTAATGGTATAACATTTTCACCCTCATATGCATGATTATTGTTTAAACTAAATTTAGATTTATGAGTTTGAATGGACCAATTAAATCTTCCCCACAAATTCTTAGACTCTAATCGGTTGAAAAACTTGGACATTGAAAATTGCAATCGATTTTTATATTGTGGTACAGGCTTATGTATAAACGAAATTGGTTTGTTATGATTTTCTTTAGGATCAAATCCAGCAGGAAATCCTGTTACACTGGCTCTGAGTATGTATTCTTCATCGCTGTTTTGAGGATTATCCTTAATTAAAATCAAAAAGTCTTCCTCAATATTAGCTGCCAAATATAATAATAATTCTTGCGGGCAAACATTTTCTGCAACAACAGGAAACTTTTCCCCATTTATTAAATTTTCAACACAAGGACCCCTTATTCTGAAATATTGTGGATATCTTTTAGTCAAAAAATTCACTACTAGGTCATAAAATTCACATACAGCAATTCTTGTAATTTCATTGTCGTATGCAAACAACGTATTTTCTGGATATTTATTAGTAGTCTCTTTCCTTAACCTAGTATTCTCTAAATAAGTATTCTCGATTAAAAAATGATCTTCAGGATATTGTACCTCGTTAATTAACCCCATAGAAACTTGAAAGTTTTTCTTCTTAGCAAATGGTCTATAGGGCCGTGGGTCATACTCCTCCCATTTAAATTCATTTCCAATGGGATGTATTGCAGCTTTGCTATAGTCTAGTTCAATGCCTTTAGTTAAACTATTTTTCCCATGTTTAAGATATACAGCATATATTAAGAAACCTCCAATACATATACTGGATACTACTGACAAAATAATAGGAATCATTCCTATCTACATGATAATTTCTTCCTTTTTCAACAATATATATATTCGTATCTCATTATCTATAGATAATCGCGGAATTAGTTCCTAAGTTGGTAGTTCGGTGCGGCATAAATATACTAGAATAAGTCATTCATGAGCAATTGGTTATGGCTAGTCAAGTTGATACTCTCAACTTGTGGGAAATTTCTAATTAAACAACGGAGGGGATAAACTTTCTCACCGGGCAAATCAGCATCATCTATGTATACACCTCTTATTCTATCAGTCATAAAGCTAATCTTTTTCAAAACATCATTAATTATAGTAATGACACTATTAAATTGAGACTTTAAGCTTTCATTACTTTCGGTAAGATTATATGGATAACTGAAGTGGAAATTGTAATCATAATTAATCTCTTTAATATCTGAAACAGAAGAATCAAAGTAGAAATAAGCATTTTCTAATCTCTCAATGGTGTGCATACCCTTATGATGTTTGATGCCTGCATCGTTTTGGATATAAGGATTGCAAAATATACTGCATCTATTAAAGTGGTCGATTAAGTCGCTAATAAAGTCTTGAATGTACTCTAATCCATTGAAAAACATAAACAAAACCTTACCTCTAAAAACTTTATTATGCTTGTCAAGATAAGTAAGCAACTGATCGAAGTTGTCTAAATAGGTAATGCAAGCAGTAGAGGGTATCTCATCATTTGTGCGTCTATTGATTTCGTCAAGGTTACTTTCTACCTGTGACACAGTGCCATTCGTAACTATCAATACATCGTAGTCTGTTTTAGGAACACAAGTGAACTTTTGAATCATCTTGAAAGGCTTTTTTTGTTATCTAAATCCTCAGATATGGATAAATAATTTCATTGGTTTGATAACATTTGGGTTCTTATATATAAGGGATTAAGTGTGGAGAAAGTCTACCCCATAGCTTAATTTTCAGCTGGTTTGCCGCAAATTCTTAATAAATGCCTTGCGGTTCTGTATACAAACATGTGTGTCCTCATAAGTAGACATCACAATTTAGTACATATAAGTGGGCTTATTTCCAGTAACGCTAGGGATAGACAAATTCTGAAGTTTATGTTAGATTAAATTGTTAATATATAGTAGATATGCTCTGAATTTACTGAAGAATTTACTGAAGATATACTGGATATCAAAGCAACAAGTATCCCGCAGACCCTTAAATAGTGCCGTTATACCGGAAATTCGTGTCGTGGGTTATTGCCAAATTAGGTGAGAAATGCCGTTGGCTGTTTCTCATTTTGAGGAGTATTTTCAATTTACACATATAGAGAAAATATTAAGTCATCATTATTTGTTATTTGTTAGAGCTCGGGTCATATTTCGGAAGTGTTATTCCAAGAAATTTCGATTTGTTACGATTTATTGATGTTGCTATACAATCGTCGAGCAAAATGCGAGGCTTGATTTCATATGAACGAGAAATCACTCCTAACTGTTGACTTTTTGTAGATTTAAGTTCATGTAGTATGATGAAAGAGGATATCTGTTCAGTTCATAAGTTAATTTACTAATTGAAGCTCTACTGCTGAACTCTAATTAGTAATTACAGCATCGATAATTTTGGTTTCACGTTTTTATAATAACAGTACTATATCATCTCTTCATTTACCTTCAATCGTTTTCCAGCAAAAGATGTTTATAGTAGTGATATTACTTCTAAAATGATATTTTCATCTAATTCCTTAAATAAAATTTGAATCTCGTATAAAAAATTACATGTTTTTGCTAATTTTTGAAAGTAAATAAAAATTTACTGAAAGTTCAAGGTAATACTCAATATATTTCGCTGCATTTTACTTATATCTTAGATTTGTGATTGTTTTATAATTATATTTTGAAGTATTCTATTTTATCTCCCCACGTAATTAATTTTGCAACAATTCGATATACTATGCTTTAACTAATCACGTGAAAAGAATGGTAGATTTTGTTATACAGTATTTTCATAATCTGCTCATACTTCCGGACCAAAATTTTTCATACCAACCGAGAGAATTCCCCCATACTTCCGACCCATAACATTTCAAACCAACCTGCAAAATGTTCAAACTAAACTGCAAAATATTTCATGTGATCAGTATTTATATTAGAAATATATGAACATGGAAGCAGACGATAAGTTTATCTTCGAAGATGGCCTCGGTCACTTATTCTATTCGATGGATAGGGTAGAAAGCTAATGACATTACATGTAGACAATATAGGTGCACCTTTGGAGTCTTGTATGACTTTCAGAGACTTCAAGTTGATGACTAAAAATTGTAAAGAAAAAATCAGGAAAGAAGTAAAAAGCAACAACCAGCAATCTATGATGGAAATTGACCAAATAAAAACAGAATCAAAGAGGAAATG